>VWYI01043635.1:181209-218129 GCA_013399455.1 Anthoscopus minutus | reverse complement strand
GGGGGAGGGAGCGGGAGCGCCCCTCGGGCCCTCCCTCTGCTCTGTCCGGCCCGCTGTGAGGGGAAGCGGCTCCGGCGGAGCCCTCCTGGGGAACCTGCCCCGTCCGTCGCTCTCTGCTTGGCCTTGGGTGCAGGGCGTGCCGGCTGTCCCGGTACGGGCCCCGCGGGGTGAACATGGTGTTAACGGGATAAACTCTGAGGGGGCTCCTCCAGCTGCTCAGGAGAAGCTGCAGCGGCGCGTCCCCGGGGCAGTGCTACCCCCGCCGCCCTCACCCTGACCGCCATAGACTTGAGGAGCGTAGTTCCTTGGAGATAGCCCGTAATAAAAAACTAACGAGGTTAGCTCCTGGCAGAGGAAAGGAGGATGAGTTATTCCTGCAGGAATAACTCCTACACCTGCCTCAGGGAGGTGTGCTGTGCGGCGGTGGCGGGGGAGCGCTGCCGGGGGCTCTGGGGGCAGTCTGAGGCTGCTGAAGGGGAACTGAGGCCACCGGAGCATGGCACGGATTCCCCGGGAGCACCCCCTGACCTGAGGCCCAGGCTGCTCACGGGTACAGTGGGCAGAAGCCCCAGACTGGGTTTGGTCATTGAGGGTCTATGTTTTCTGTGTTTTAGCTCTTGGTGTCCTGCCAGCAAATCTTTGGGAGACAGCAGAAGAGCTTGTTCTGGAAGTCCAGAGCTAGATACTGTAAATGCTCTAAATTATGTGGGGCTTGTTAAAACAATGGGCTTAGAGCCTTTCTGATTTGCTATTAAGAGTAGAATTTGCTGATGGACAGTACCAGCTAACACCAACATCTGAATGGTAAATGCATATATACAAAAATAAGGAAACTAAGGCCTTAAACACAAATCCCATCAGACAGGCATATTATGAGGTAATTTAGCATCCTCTTAGGTGCTGACCTTTCCCTGAAGCAAGTTATTAACTTATATCAAGTTATAAATTACTGTGAATAAATCTGATTATTTTGCCTGTCTTGCTGATTATGTGTATCTGTAGGCTTTGGATGATATTTACCTGAGCAAAGGTTTGAAGTTGAATGTAGGAATTTTTTTCTTGTCAGAAGTCAGTATCAGTAGTAGACAGGGAGCATGTTCTGACGTACTTTTTTCTGTGAGGCATCTATGCTGTCTTCCCAAAACCCAACATCTGTGTTAATATGAGTGGAGCTTTTCCTTGTCCTTCATTTTCACGAGGTGGATTTGGCAGCTGCTATGATGAGTCTTGTACATTGCTAAAGCCGCTTCTGTTGTGTTGTTTAAAGCTTTCAGAATGACTTCCTTGGCCAACATGCCCCCAAATTATGAAACGATGTTTGCTCATCGATTCACATCGGATGATGAAGAATACCAAGAATATCTAAAACGCCCTGCAGATCCCCCTCCTATAGTTGAAGAATGGAGAAACAGATCTGGTGGCAACCAGAGAAATAGAGCCCGGTACTGGTTTTTCTTCTTAATCGTGGTAATTTCACAAATACAGTTACATGATAATTGATTTCAGAAGAAGTATAGGAGTCTGTTCTGTTCATTGAAACCTTTCCTTATTACTTTGTAGGTAACTATGTTTAAGAGAAATATAGTCTTCTCTGAAAAGTAATGAGGCTTTACATTTCCTCTGTATTGACTGGCAGTTTTTTTATTGTGTATAAAAGTACTAAATTATTTGCTTTTTAGTAAAGAATAAGCTGGAACCACTGAACCCATTGCCCTGGGGTTTGTTACTGCCTAGCCGAAAACATTTTTGCAGAGGGGGAAGATGAGATTCCTGCAAAACTGAGCAGCCTGTGTTGTGTTGGATGATAACTGGCAGGATGATGTGCAAGGGAACAAGCTACTAGTGTCATTATCTGTTACTAGCTGTTCAAAAACCATTTCATTTGTAAGCTAAGTATTTGCTGTACTTTTTAAGATTAGCCTGTGTTTCTTTTATTCAGTAGAAGTGACTGTAAAATCAATCATCCAATCTGTCTGGCAAGTACAGTGTTACCTGCCAAAGCAAAATACTTTGAGTTATTTCTTCAAGATGGAATTGCAGCTTTTTACTGAATTTTGGATAGATTTTTGAGTGACTAAAAAACGACAATTACACCATATAGTACATTTGGGAATACTAACATCAGCCTTTAATAGAAAGTGGTTAAACTCAGTCCAGCCAACAATTGCAGAAACTCCTTAGCTAAATATCTAAATAGGATTTGTGCCTTATCTGAAGAGAAGGAGGACAACATTGTAACTTCTTCTCACCTTAGAAGCTTGTAATTAAGTTAAACACAGAATCACCAATTATAAAGAGATGGTTGATTAAGATATTCTTTAAAACATTGTGGCTCTTTGGATTGATGAACTCTTACACCTAGTCTGTGGTCACAAAGTGAACTTTTTGCAAATGTTTGTACCACACTGTTTGCAAACAAAATTACTATGAGTTAGCTCAAGCATTGACAGGAATTGAGATAGGCCTGAAAAGACAAAATTTAGACTGAACAATGACTAAATATCACTGATAAAGTACAGTGGCTTGTGTGTGGGAATCTGCAGGAGACAGAGGTAGCAATGTTTTAGCAGTAGTATGTATTTTAGGGAATATTCAAATTTCAGGACTCAGTGCTGTTAGGTAGCTGTAACTGAACTGAAGCCTGCTTTGCCAAAGCTTTAAGCCATGAAGCTGCTAGGATGGAACCTGGCTTTGATGCACTACAGATACGCCTTGGGGTTGATTTTTAGATTTATGATCTGTTTGAGTCTCTGTTAAAACTTCCAGCAGTTCACCTAATACCTGAGAATACTTTGTGTTAGGAAACAGACTGTCCAAATGTTGTGTTGAGTGATCTCAGATGACTGTAGGTATGTTTTCATGAGTTTGTCATATAAACATACAAATATTTGAGTATATCAGCAGTTCCACGACAGTTTTCATGAAAACTGCTAAATGTAAGAGTTCGTTATAATTCATTTCTTTAGACTTGATATAATTTATGTCAGACTTTGATATATCTTCTCTTTGCAGGTTTCAAGATGGCAGGTATTTTAGAGGGGACAGATACAACTGGCAAGTTGACTACAGATCTAATCAGAGGCCAGATAGAGGCTGGGCTAACAACTACCAGCAGCACAGACAAGGACAATCCTACTCATCCCACTACGGACAATATGGCTACAACTCCTACAACCCAGGGCCTCGTTACCATCCCTACTCTTAACTTGTGGGCTGAAAGTCCAGTGATGCTGTGTAACAAATTCACAAAGTTAGCTTTTAGTTTTCTTATTTTTTCCACCATTTTATAGATAAGTGAAGAGTCAGTGTTACAGTCCAGTGCTGTTTTTCTGTAGTGTGAAATGAACTCCTTTTATGGATAATAGAAGTGTATTATATGGAGTTTGTTTAGAGTCTGTAGATCTTAGATTAAATTTTTATCTCGTTCTTTTGTTTGAATATGTATTGTTCACGTTTTTTCTTCCATCACTGAGATTTCTTTGTGTTACATTTTAGAAACCAGAATAGGTGAGGGGAGGATAGGATTGCTGTGGTTTGAATGCAGCCTGTAGCAGTGGCACATTGCCTTAAGATAGCTCTTTTTGAAAATAACATACTGTGTCTTTCTGTGGAGAGAATTTCTTAGTTTGGGTTTTGACAGTGAGAAGCTCGTTTTGTTTTGAATTTCAGATGCCTTAAAACTGAGAAGAGAGATCCTATTACTGAAATATTTAATGGGGTCAGCATAGTGTCTCTTGACTCAATGGCTTCAATGCATTTGCAGTATTCCTCTTAAAATGTGGTCTAAAAGTTGGATTAAAAAAAAGTAGTTAAAGATGTATCTTCTTGTAGCAGTTCAGTGATATAGAAGTTTTACCTGAGAAGTAATATCAAATTTAGATTAATCTGTGTCATCTTCAAATAAATTTGGTGTGTGCATAATGAATTTTGGAATTCTCATTTCAGTAGAGCTGTAGAAGTTTGATGCTGTTGTAGTTTGTAGGAATACTTTGTGCATGTTAATAGGAAAAAAGAACTATGATCAGTACTGGTCTGTACTTTTTTCTGTATGGGAAAATAGCATAAACAGTGTACAGTGTTAGTTCTTAGAATTTAAGATTCATGGGGTTTTTTTGTATTCACAATAAAAGTATAGTTCACATGTAAGGATGTTTCTGAGTATTTCTGAAACCTACTTTTGAGACATTCAGGATTGCAGCATTGTCTCCTCAGCCAACAGCTGAACAGGGAGCTGGACTGACAGATAAGTGCTGATAACTGGGCAGCTGTGGGCTTCAGTTAGAAGAACAGCCTACTCAGCTGCAAGCAGAAGGATGAGACACACTGTGATTAATTAGAAGTCTGAAGTGTTAATCCACTATCCACATTCTGCTCTAATAGGGTCAGAGTTCCCTGTTTCCCCATTTACGTGATCAGCTAATTTGTATCAAGGGAGCAGTGCATGTCTTTATACTTGACATTTTCTTCAGCTGCTGTGCAGAACCAGGGCCCCATCCCTGCTGACTGCTCTAAAAGTCATGGCATTATGTGATAAGGAGCACAAATTAGTGCAGCTTGATTTAAAGACAAAGTACAGAACTCAAAAGCAGAGTCTGCCAGCTCATCAGATGCTTTTAAGAGCTAAAGGGTGTGTTGACGGAAACAGTCACTTTGTGGAGCTTTTACATAGGCTGTGATACACAAGTGTCCTCACCTACCTGCTAAGTATTTGTTTTCTGCTTTTCATACTGTTAGCTTTGATACAGGTTTCAGTGTCCTACTGCCTGAATTCCTGACTTCAGTTAGAAATCTTTTGACAAGAGGTTTGATTTTCCTCTAAGGAGTTCTACTGGATGAAATGCACTCCTTTGAGCCCTCATTAATACGGTGGTCTTTACCAAGGGAGATACAAGGTCATGCAAAGTTCTTGTGTCTGCTCTGTGGAGAGCTTGCAAGTCAGTACCCTTGGTGGAATTCCCATTTAATTCAGAACCATGTGCAAGGTGCCAATACCCCAGGCTCCCCCTCCAAGAAGGGAGCGCATCTCTTCCTGCAAAGAGCTGACACTGCCAGCTATGCCACGTAAGTCAGGCTGTGCCAGGATGTTCTTCCACACCATCTGGAGTAGCATCTCAGGCTGAAATGAAACCCAGCAGAAAGAACAGATCTGTTTCATCTGCTGCCTTTCCTCAAGCTCATTAGCTATTTTATTATTTTGATTATCTTTCAGCTAGTGAATAGAGTCCTAGAAGGGTTTGGGTGGGAAGGGACCTCAAAAACTATCTAGGTTCCAACCCCTGCCATATTTTGCACTATGAGAGTTGGTCAAAGTCCCATCCAACCTGACCCTGAACACTTCCAGGGATGGGGCATCCACAGTTTCTCTGGGTAAAGTGTACCAGTGTCCCACCACCTTCGCTGGAAAGAATTTCTTTCCAGTATCATGTAAAGCTGCCCTCATTCAGTTTAAAGCCGTTTCCCCTCATCCTGTCACTACATGTCTGTTAAAGTTCCTCTCCAGCACTCCTGTAGCCCCTGCAGTTACTCTAAGGTCTCTTAGGAAGAGAAGAACATCTCTTCTAAGGAAGGTGCTCTAAGGTCTCCCCAAATTCTTTTCCAGCTCTCTCCCTGTCTTTATGACAGCATCATAAATCCCACTTTGCTGGCTGTGCAGCAAAGCATGCCAGAAAAATGCTAGGTGGTGTAGTATTCCAGAAAATGGCACATCCAGTCTTCAGCATTGTGGGTGAACTGTAGAAGCAGACAGATCAGGATGGTCTAGGTAGAAGTTATGAATTAGAATCACACATTTCATGGTCTTGGCTCTCTTATTTTGAGTTTCTTGACTGAGATCAGGAGAGAGACATGCCAGCACAGCTTCCCAGTTTGTGTTTTTATATTCATGATTCCCATATGTCTTACCAGCAGAGCTCTCAATTCAACTTTAAGGGTTTGCATCATTTAAAAAACTTCTCCTTGGAACAATTACAGCAAAAGTCTAATTTGGGAAGACAAGTGGAGAGGAATACATTGCTAAATACATGCACCAGGCAAAACGATAAATAAAATTCAAAATATTCAAAATTTTCCACTTAGATTAATTGTATTTATGATAAATTATGACAGTTTACTGTCCTTGTCAAGCTAAATAAAACTAGTAGAGTATTTCCTGCAATTACAGTTTGTGCATTACAGTCTGTTACAGGTGATAAAACTGAACCTGGGTAACTTTAATATTTGCAGCTTCGAACACTACAGAAATTATTTGCTTTAACTTTGCTGAAGATTGCAAGGTAAACATTAAAATTCAGTGTCTGGAATCTGACTTCAGGAGATCTCTTCCATCTGACATTTGCTAGACATCATTATTATCATGAATAAAACAAAGGTAAGCATTGTGTATTTTAAAATGACTGCCATGTTACCAACAATATGAATGCAAAGTTCTGAATAGGGTTTTGCAGCAGTTCTAATTCCATTCCTGAACACAGACAGTGATTTTGCATGGATTGTTAATTGATACTGAAGAATAATCATACTAAGTTACTGTGGTTATTGTGGCAATTAACTAAGAAAAATCAATAGATTTTATACCATTTCTTCCCTAGCATTTAAAAAAATGCTAAAGGCTTTCAAATCAGAGCCAAGCCCCTAGAAACTTGCAAAAGAACATGCAAAGTAAAAGAAAAATCTCACTGTGATTTGTGAGATCCAGTTTTACAAGTTTACAGTGTTATTCAACCTCTATTCTGACTGTGCAGCTGGGAACAGAAATGTGCAGGTGTGCTTTGAAAGGTTACTTAGAAGCTGAACTACTTTCAAGAAGTCTCTAGTAGAGATTTCAGACCAGGTAGACAAATGTCATTTGCAATATAAATATACTCAACATTCAGCTCCTGGAACAAGGAAGATATTTAATCTAGAGTTTAAATATATTTTAATATATTGCAGCAGTTATATATTTGAATGTATTTAAACTCATACTATTAATTTGCTAATAAATATTCTCCTTAACCAAGGAACAGGTCCACATTTGCTTCATACTGAAATGTTGGAAGGGAAAAGCTTTTTGTATCAAATTAAAGAGAAGGTTTTATCTTTCACCACCCCTATTCCTTAGGTAGGAAAACCTAAGGTGAAACCTAAGGTTTTGTTTAGGTAAAACAAAAATCTCTGAATTAAACAACACTGGGGATTTTTTCTGGTTGGTCCAACTGTGCTGTCACACCTTCTGTAATGCTCAGACAAGAGGAGTGTCATGTCCTGATACTGATACATCAGTGTCCCTGAAGGTTAGAAGAGAGCCACATAACCCTGCTTGAATTATGCACAGCACTGATGCTCTAATGCCCAGAAGCTCAGCAAGACTATAGGGTAGATCAGGTTTCCCTGAAAGCACCTAGGAAAAATGCAGCCTGATTCGAGGCACACAAAGGTAAATCTAGAGATCAAAACTGAGTCCCAGCAGCTGCAGCCCTGCCAGGAGAGTCAATGGCAACCATGTTGTGGTGGTGCACAATGGTCTTGCCTCTCAAGAGGCTTATTTTTTGATTAGGCCCTGCAGGCTGGAATGCATTTTTGTGTTTACCATGGCCTATATTTTTCTTCAGAAAGCCTGGACTGCACTTAGTGGTTGTCAGTCCTCATTTGCTTGTGTGAAACAGCGATGCCAGAGTGTTATTTCTGTACAGCTCACCCCTGACTAAGTACACTGCCCTGTTAAAATGCATATTTATTACAAGTGCTGGTGAAAGTTGCTAGTAACTACATTTGACTCCAAGTCTAATAAACACATAACAGAAAAAATCATATCACCATAATCGATGCCTAACTTCTGTGTTATTTGTGACCAGCATGAAAGCAAATGAATGTTGTCTTTATCCTAACACAGAGATGTCCTTTTTTTATCAAATCCCACTTCAGCAGCTGGCTTTCCCCCACCAAGTATGGGCTCCCTTTTATTTTGGGGGGTTTTGTTGTACATTGTATAATTCAAACTTTGCTTCATTAATAAAACGTGTCTCAATAACAAGGATCAAAACGGCTTGTTCCCATTGTTTGAAGAAAAAACCTTATCTATTCAAGAAATGAGTTAAAGTAATGAAAATAACTTAGTTATTTGTTACAGAACTACAGAAATAATGCTCAATCTCATCCATAAAAAAACAATCCTCAAGGATTCAAGCAGAATCTTTGAATGGAAACGTTACATATTAAAAGAACGATTAAGACACTAAGCTTTTTCTTGCTTTAGTTTCGTGTGAGGAAAGGCAATATGGTACTTATATATCCACATAAATTAAATACTTAAGATTATAATCAGTACCGCTGAGGTAAAAGTTAAAAGCCCAACTATATTGCAACTGATTTCACACAGCTTTTCGCCATGTTTTGCCTGATTGAAAAGTGGATGCTTTTTGCCCAAAGTCATGCCTGAAGTTTGTGTCTGAAGAAATCCTTGAAGTGATACATTTTCTATTGAAAAATAAAATTACAGTAATAATTGCCAAAAGCAACCAGCTCCAAATGATTACTAATCCTTTTACGTAACAAGAAAATTATTTTTTCCACAGCAAAGGCCTAGTTTTCAGTCATCATGTCATCCTGATTTATGAAGGCCACTGAGACCTAAACCAAAGTACATTTAAGAATGCTGCTTCAGTGGTTTTAATGGTATGAGCATTTAAATACAGCATATAAAACCTCTGGAGTTTAGATCAGTTTAGTACAAGAGCTCTGTGGGGACACACATTCTCCTCAGATCAAGCTCATATTACTCATTTACAAGCCACACACTTGAAACACAAGCTCTGAAGTGAGCTGAGGGAGCATCAAGCCTGGGGTACACATATGTTCCTCTAAACCCCAGCTTAAACTCCTGTAAGAATGGAAAGAAGCTTTACCTTAAATTGCCAACATGGGCAAATCCTATTTCTCCAGGCTTGCGGCTCAGAGGATACTTCCATCAGGAGTAATTTTTTTTTTTATGTTCTAAGAGAAAATGGGAGCAGAGAGGTGTTGTTACAGGGCTGGCAATGAAGGGAAGCAGCTTAGCTAAAGGATTCTTTCTTGGCTGTTTCCCCATGTATCTGTCAAAGGAGAGTAAATGTTGTGATTTGACTGCTGGTCATCAAGTGACTTTATGGCCACATCACAGCCTGGAGAGTGGGAAACAAAAAACCAAAACCAAAAACCAACCAAATAAAAAAACCCCACCAAAGCAAATTCCTTTCTCCACAGACTCCAGGGACCTCCCTGTCATAGAACAAGCTGGCAGAATGCAGAATCTGGAAGCAGTTAAGCAGCTGGCTCATTACATTGGCAGGGCTTAACTCCTTAAGTAAGGTGGACAGATCCAAAGGACAATAAACAAATCACTGTTTATTACATATCCTGCAATCTGTGTAAATCCAATTGAGGAAGCTCTTTAGACCCCACCCAGTAGGATTTTAGTTTTTAGAGACAAAATGGATTTAGCGCTAGATAATAAAAACTAAGCCTAATCTTATTTCTTTCTAACCTGCATTAGACATATTCTTTCTACTGACCTAAAATTGTTTTTTAATCTGATACTGTTTTTACTCTTGCCTTCCTATCCCTGCCACTTTCTGGCACCAGGCCACTTACTTCAGATATAGCTGTTTACTAGTTTCTCATATTCTGAGCACTTCTGAAGACAAGAACTCTTAAAGCTGCTTCAAAATTCTAAAAAGAAAATTTTGCAACAGTTCCAGTCATTCTTCCAGAACTAAAAAGAAAGTGAAAAGGATGTTTTCAAAAATAGAACCAGACATACATGTTACATGATCAGCTACAAACCACATTTTATGCTTTTGTGTCTCAGCTCCCATCTGTAAAACTGTGGTTCTCTGCCCTGTTTTCCACTTCTGTGCTCTGCATTTTGGCTACAAAACCTACCAGGCAACAGCTACTCCATATAAAGCATAGGGATGGTTGTAAATCTCAGCTGGGGTTTGTATGTTACAACATAAAGTATCAGAAACATTCCAGTGAACAAATTAATTTGTTTGTTGATTTTAAAATATATTTTTAACTAAACCCTAGGACACTATGAAGGAAGTGACTTGCTTTAAAGTGTCTTTAGGTCACTCCATAGTTACTAGCACACACACACACATTCACACACACACATATATATATGGGATTCTGCAGCCTAGGAAGCTCTCAAATCTAGACCTGCAGTAAACACTAAGTGATTCTAATCCTATGGGTGTAGTAGAAAAGGCCTTAAAAATTTAAGTAGCATAAAGACAGCCTCATTGTATCTAAGAGGTGTGGATAGTCCAACTTGGCAGTTAACACTGAATTATACAGAGGTGACTTAAAAACAAGGGGACAATCTACTCAAACTAGATTTCACATGAATAAAACTTGTGACACTTACTGCATTGAATGTGCTATTCATGTATATTTGATTGATTTCATAATCATTCTCACACACACCATACAGTCACAGCAAGGGTGAGCAAAATTCCAGCCTTAGAAGTATTACAGCACTTGCTTTTTAAAAAAAAAAATCCAAGTGAATGAAAAAATGTTAATGCAAACAACTAAAATTACACAGTTAAACATCTGAGTTTCAAAAAACATAAAAGGTAAAGTTGCTCTTTGCACCTACAGGAAAAGAAATGAAAATACAGTGGTGAGGGGAGGAATGGATGAGTCAGCCATGATGGCACAGGGAATGTACTGGTGAATGAAAAGAGTGACAGATCAGGTGTTGCAACAAAAGTCTCTTATCAGAAATAAAGTTTAATTCTAGAAGAGTCTACTGAAAGGTCAGTATCCTTAGTAGCTGAGAAGATAAAACCATATAATTGAAGGTAAAATAAAAATCTATTTAAAAGTAATTTTTAATTGATGAGAACTGGAAGACAAAGATGGCATCACAGACTGTTGGCAAGAGGATTCCTCCATATGGCATCTATTTCTCATTAATGGTCTGGGGGAGGATCCTAGACATCCCAGCAGGTCCTGTCGTGACTTCAGATTCAAAGCTGTCCACACAACTCAGCTGCTCCCTGGCTGAACTGCACTTCTGCTGCACACAATGCACACAGCAGTGCCAGGAACATGGGCTGATGAAGGGTTCTGTCTCTTTCAATCACACCTCCCATACTGCGTTTGAAGAGCTGGAAACCTGTCCCTAACCATGCCACCCAAGACATGGCTCAGAAAACCTTCTCAGATTCTTCAGATTTTCTGCTACTAGTATAGAAGTTTTCAGGATTCCCTCAGAAAGCTGTTCTTTAAAACCCTGGAGCTCATTGCCAATTCCTTCTTTCAACAATAGCATAAGCCGAGAGCTCTTCACCCACTACACTGTTTACCATCAGCTATGTATTGGTTATTTTGGGACAGCTTCATTGTGGAACAGTGTGTGGCACAGACTTTAGTATTTTTGTCTGCGCCACTTGTGATAAAAGCAGCTTATTCAGAGATCCAAGCTGAGTTCAGGATCCTTACAGCACCTACCAACATCTCTATGGAGTACCCCCACCATTGCTTGTAAGAGACAAGAGGAGTTTAATATGACAGTCTCAGTAAATTACACAAGAGTGCCTCAGTTTCAAAAGCTGAGAGGAGGTTATTAAACAAAGAAAATTACTGTAGGTAATAAAAATCACTGACACCTTACTGGGACTTGCCTGAGTTAATACAGACAGGGTGGAGAACACTACAGACTTGAAAAAAAAGAAAGGGGTCCAAAGAGCAGAATTGATTTGAATTCCTATAGATTTAGCTGCTAACTGAACCACATTTTTTTTCCATGAGCATAACAGATATAAATATATAGGAGCAGTCAGTCCACTGCAGCATGCTGAGAGCCTAAACAAATGTTACAAGGCATGAAGGATCTCGCGTGTGTAACATCTGCATCCCAGGCGGGGTGGGGCCGCTGCCAGCCCGCAGGCAGAGCCGGGCCGGGCACACCGCGGTAACGGGGCTGGGCATCTGCCAGCCGCGGACAAACTGCAGATTCCCATGCAGCAACAGCAGGGTCTCCTGTTCTAACCAGCAAAGCACTGTAGCAGAATCACTGATCTGTAGTTATGATTTCATTTAATTCATTAAATTGTTTATTCGGTGTCCACATCTTACTCCATTTCCAAGTCAAATTAACACATCACTTTAAATTAGGATAAGCAATACATCTTGAATACTGATACAGGCCAGAATGTGATTACACTAAACTCAGTTTATAAATCATCTTCACCGACTCTTTGTCAGGAAACTTCACTATACACAGAAGGAAATAAATAAAGAAACCAAAGATTGTATACCGAAGAAACAACTAAAATGGGTATTTTAATTCACATTTGTAACTTCCTAAGAGCTTTCAAATTTACACGGCTTTAAATAATAATGATTTTGACAAAGAACATTATTTCCTCTGTGAAAGGTATTAACAAAAAATTGAAAAGCTCAAGGAAAATGAGGTTCCATTTTTCACATTTGTGATGAGCCTACTCTGACTGTGCAGTGGGAGAAATATTTATCATGCAGAGCCTGTCCTCCTTCTTGGATGCTGTCTTCCAGTTTGGACTGGAAGCACTGTGTATTAAGAGGATCATTAACCAGGGTCATGTATATCATCTCTCCCTCACAAATGAACACTGTCAGCACTGCAACAGCCACAGAGACACTGTATAATCAGGGCCCAATGTACACATTGTGGCTCACACACGACAAAGTAGATAGACTAAATTGCACAAAAGAAATCTGTTTTTTCCTGGAACATACCCATCCCAAAGCAAGGGCAAGGCAATGGTCTCATAGCTGCTGCAAGGCTCCTTGGAGCTGATCTATCCTACATGCAAAGCACAGAACCTAAACAGACACCTCTGGCCCCGAGGGATCCTGCCACCAAGAGTTATCACAAAATTCCATTACCTGGCTTCCAGATGGACGCTGTCCTTATCCCTTGGATTACACAAAGTTTCAAGCACATAACAGGAGCTTTACAATGTGAACATATTATAATAAAAGACTGGAGACAAATACCACCTTACACTGCCCTGTACAAATCACAGGGAAGGAGTATTGTTTCATGGAGCAAAACCTGGCTCACAGAGCCATATCACATACTGCTTTCACATCCACTCTCCAAGAACACCGGCTGCATGGATTCATAAAGCAATCAGATTGCATGGTCAGTAGTATAGAGGTATATGGAAGAATTGTTTTCTTCACACTTACATTCCTGTCTCTGAGCTATAAATGCAGTTGTCTGACCACTACTGCACTGCTGACATTACAGGAACCTAATGAAACGGAATTAATTTCTCTTAGCTTTTTCCCACACAATCCTGTCTCTTACAAGGCACTCTTGATCCCTACCATTCCGAAAATCAGTTTAGGTTTCTCTTTTAGCCATAAAAGAGAAGAATGCAATGCAGTACCGAAGAAAACTGAGTAAGATTTTAATCTCCTTCCAGGAGTCTCACTCTTAAATCTTTTTCCATTACTATTTAATGGTATTATAATTACTGTTATTCTCCAGTGTTCAGAATAATCACAAAACAAATACAACCTTGATTACGCTCATATTATTACTTGTGTTACAAAGGGCAATAAGAGATTTTGAGCTTTACCAAAGGAACAGAGGAATATGCATCTCCAAGAACCCCTAGTTAATCTAGAATGAGAATTTGTAGGCTATTATAAACAGAAAAGTATGAAGAAAGGGGGAAAACCACAAAGGTTGTTATACCTTGTTTATATGCTCTTATTTTCTTACTTTAGAAGTCTGACATTTTTCTTTTGAATAGATTCCTTCCTTCATGAAAATGGACACGTAAGATAAGACATATGGGATAATCAGCAGTCCTACTCTCTACAGTTGGCTCAAACCTTACTGTTTAGGACAAGTTCTTCCCCAAAACCCTTAAATATAGTTATCTCCTCTGCTGCCAATCCAACATTTGCGACAGCCTTGATAGTTTATTCTCTGCTGCCAAACCTGCCTCCAGTCACACTTTTTTGTTGCAACAAAGAAGTCACAGATTTATTTATCCTGTAAAACTGTGGGCTGTATTTATCCTCTAAAACTGAACAAGCATGTAGCAGTAGACCTAAGGCTCCTTTGTGGAGAAAGCATATAATGTGGAAGACAGACGGGTGTCTCTTTTGCTTGATGCTGTTCACAGACAGCAGAGCAGAGGAAAAGAAGTGTTTGATTCACTCTCTCTCGCCCTAAACTATCAAGTGAGTCAGTTAATCAGAAAACCTGATTTAACCATTCTCAAGTGATTTCACTTAAACCGTGAAGTGTCATCCTCTTTTGGTATTTGCACTTTTTCCAGCAGTGACAATCCATGCAGCAGAGGGGCTAGGTCTGAAATTCAGAGATGAAAGGTACCGATGATGGCCATGAATTTTTCCAAGTGAAAATTTATCTTTAATTAGCATCTCAATACTTTCTTTTCTGACACAGAAGAGCATGTCTCATATTTTGAAACATTTTTTAATACAGTCCAGAGTTCTCTTCCCCTGCAGAGCCAGCTCACCATATCCACTAACCTGACTAAGCACTTCTGGCAGCAGCTCCTCCTGGTGCAAAAGACAGCAGGCTGGGCTCCCAGGGCTGCCAATTCAGCCTCAGGTGAACCTGTGGGAGATCTCACAACACTTTGGACAAAACTCTGCAGGCAAGACAACACCTGGGAGCTGCAGTCTGCTGACCCTGGTGTCAAGGAGATGTGGCAGCGTCTCACAGCAATTACAAAGTGTTATAGGCTTGCCTTCCTGCAAGGGGTTATAGCTCAGCCACCAACACAAAAAAATATTGGCAAGATGTAGCTGCCTTTGTAGAATCAATTTACCTAAGATGGGAAAGTAGAATAGATTAAGTACTTAAGAGCAGTTGACCAACTTCTTCATCTGAATTTATATTTTAACCCACATGACTCTCAACAACAAGCACATCGATAGATGCTCTTTTTATATTTCACATCAATGGCCCTCACATGAACCTATCATTGTAGAAGATGAATATTTCCTATTTGAAAATTTCAGATTGGCAGAAGTCACACCAAGAGGGCCATAGATAATATCCTTCTGCCACCTAGATTCACAGATTGCCACTAAGAAATAACTGTGAAACTTATATTGTAAATTATTAGATTTACAGTCTTTGAAAGCCTGACAGGTTTTTTTCCCATTCTGACTTGAGTGCTAAACAGCAGAGGAGGTGCTATAAAACATCAAGAGTCTATCACACCCTCTATGCTGTGTATCTTCCTTCCCAGCAGAGTTTAGAAGGACATGCAGGACAAGCCTGCAAAACCCATAAGCCAAGTAAAATTGCTCCTAGCCCAGTAAATTATTCTTTAATAAAATTATTCCATGCCTCCCCATCATGTTTTAGTTTCTTTATTTTTTGATTTGAGAAGTTAACCTATTACATAAACCCAGGAGTAAAACAAATAAGGTCTGTTTCTTCAGATGGTCTGATCATGGTAACATTGGATAATCACAGGGCAAAGCCTAAAACCCAGCCTGAAAACCACTAAGTCCTGAAAATGAGCTAACAGGATTTGCTTATTTAAGTTTGGAAGTCCAAGTGTATTAAAACCTGGAGCACTTCACTAAATTCCTCCCCAGGTAAAAATACCAAGTTGGTTCCCTCTAGTGAGCAAGAATTATATGCAGCTGAGAAACCAAATGTTTTCTATAGGTTTCCTGTGGAGGTCTACCTTACAGCAAGATCAGTGGAAAAAAACAACTTTCAAATTTAGATTTGCAAAGGTGGCCCCATAAAGCCGCCAGAACAGCTTATAGCAAGATCTGGTACTACACATTTTTTTTGTCTTTAAGCGCATAAAATGTGTATCAACACCCCCTCTGACAGGGTCACTTTACTTGTTTTTGTGTATTTAGGATTTATATACTTTTCAGACTACTGAAAGCAGTGTTTACTTAGATCTTACACCTTCTCTGCTTTCATACACACAGGTACTTGGCTACTGAAAGATAGACCTTGCCTCACATCCACAATTTAACAACAGCTATTGCCAAATGAATATTTTCAGATGTTCTATTTTTGCATTTATCTTCTGCCAGAAATATTGTCTAGCATGGTATTAAATAAAGGAAAAAATTATTCTAGCTGATATGTCACAGCAATCACAGCAAACA
The DNA here is from genome assembly GCA_013399455.1 of Anthoscopus minutus. Lineage (NCBI taxonomy): Eukaryota > Metazoa > Chordata > Aves > Passeriformes > Paridae > Anthoscopus > Anthoscopus minutus. The sequence goes on along the minus strand of VWYI01043635.1, from coordinate 201,989 downwards.
GAAGTCATAGACTTTGAGAACATCATTATAAGCTGATCATCTTTTAAAAATATTTAACAAAAAGCTCCTGGCTCTGCTTTAGCAGCTGAACCTGAACTCAGTGAGGAAGTGACTGAACAGAATCAGACATTCTCATTAAGTGAAATTAGCCAAGTGCAATTTGCCTGGCTGGCTCCCTCTATGTATTAGCATTTATATTCAGTCAGTGATGAGCTTAATCAGGTTTTTCGAACAAAAAGGAAAAATCTCCTCAAAACTCATAAACCTATCAGGTTTATTAGTAACAGTTTGCACTTCCATTGTAAAAAGGCAGTTAAGAGACTGAAGAAAATTGCCTGTTCAGAAGTGTATCTGAGTAGGTACCAGCAATCTTTCCTTAGCAGGAACATGACCTCACATACGTGCTGGCTGATTGCTGTCAGATTAACTGGAGACAAAAGCAGACATTTCATTAAAGGGCAAATGCCAGGAGGCTACAAAGAGCTGCCAGAGAGCCTCACTGGAAGGGACAGGTTTGCCCTCTGATTGCAAAGATTGTATCACAAGATCTTTTCCCTCCTTCCTTAATGATGCATCTCTAAGGGCTGTCAGGCCCAAAGAACAGAAAATGTGGTGGCATCTAAGGAGATCAGCATCAGCAGCAATGCTGGTGTGACAAATAGAGAGCAGAAACAACCTCAGAGAGCCTGGTCCTGCTGGAGGGCACTTACCTGCAACAGCAGCAGCTGAGATGAAGGTGAGAGGCAGCAAGAGCATCCAGACGTGGTAGGAAGGTGGCTGCTGGGTCTGACCATGTGTGCTGATATCTCCATCAAATGTAACCCCAGAGACTTTCTGAACATCAGAAAGGAAGCAAAAAATTCTGTAGATTTTAAGATAAGCTATGGAAAGTAGCTACTGGTGGGAAAGAGAAGGTTCCACACAAATAGCTTGTTTTATAAAATTCAACTTGGCAATGCCCCTGTCAGACAGCTGGGCACAAAGTTTGTACTAAGACATTTTGAGAGCTTTGAAATTTGTTATAAATTATGCCTCAGTGCATCCTGGTTTGCAAAGCATTACAGCATCAAAAGCTGGCCAAAGGAACAGCATTGCTGCAGCCCTTCCCACATGCACTGCACACCCATTAGGTATTAGGAAAAAACCAACTTAATGACAATCACCCCAGAATTGTAGTAACCCTGGTTATTCTCTTAAGGCAGACAACTGCTTCATCTGAGCAGCATGAAATGAGAATTTGACCCTCAGTTGTTTGCTCTTTTTTCCTTGGATCCATGGCTAACCGCTCTCTTTACAGCACGTTTCTATAGTGACCAATTGCTGAACTGATACCCAATATATTTCCCTTTTCACCTGCCATACTTCAGATATGGAAACTCAGAATGTTATTTAAACAATATTCCAAAAACTCAGCCTCAGGCTGTAGTAAGATGGCACAGTGGATACTTCATCACTCTAGCTTCCCCAGCTCTTGAAAGAACAAATAAATGCAGCATTTATAGATGAAAGAAAATTTATCACAGCTCAGTAACAATTCCTTGAGATGCCAATATATACAGGACCAGAAAGAAACTAATTCCCAGTATCTCAGAGAAGTACCAGACTTCTCCTTTCAGGCAAGCATTTAATTTCTTCAGCAGCTTTTTTTTATTGTGTTTCAGTTGTATTAAGTGAACTTTGCCTCAAGTGCATAGAGAGTAACAACCAGGACAGGTTTTACAGGATAAAGCACCATGTTTCCCAAAGGAGACAGGGGAGCCCATTTTTAAACTCATCAATATGGCAATGAATCATCTTCCCAAGACAAAAACTAAAATATTAAGAGGGGAATACAGTAGGTAGAAGTAATGCAGAAAAAAACTTTTAAAAACTCCACTGGTTCAAGTTTTACACATGCAAATAAACATTATGAGAGGGGAAACAAGAATGAGATGTAAAGTACTGAGCAGGAAGATCAGGTGTATTTATCTTCCTGGAAGCTGGAAGCAGGAAGATATTAAACTGTGCTTTCTGCTAAATTGCTGCTGCCAGTTACTGACAAAGTTGTCAATTATCCAGGCTTATTTAGACTGATGATACCTGAAGAAATGAGGATTTAGCAACACTTGGGACTAAAAGGGGAGATAGGAGTGCGCTGCAGATGATAAATGGAGTGGACTGAAAGAAAAAGAGCAAAGAGGCAGTTTCAGAGGGTATAATTAAATATCTTTAATTAGCATATTACACTACTACAATGAAGCTAACTTTCAAAGCTGTATTTTAGAAAATAAATATAACTGAGTGGATGAAAGACTATGACCCTTTTATGCCATAAGACTGGCATAGAATTTATTCAGATAATGTCTATTTTGCTAATGTCTAAATAACTTAATTTTACTTAAAAATTGCACTGACAGCACAGGTCTGAAAGCAGTCAGATATTAAATCACCATTAGACAAATTTTACTGAAATTGGTCAGATCTTGCATTAGGGAAAGAGGACAGTGTTTGATTTGAATAATAATTGAATAATCATGTAGCTTAATGCACATGGATAAAGCAGGTATCAACAGGTATCAAGCAGGTAAAAGTAATGCAGCAACTGGCACTACAATGTTTTTAAATTGGTCCAAGAAATAAGAATTTATTTTAAGCAGGGATTTGTTAAGCGTTTTGAAATTCTTGGGAAAAGCTTCTTACAATATCACAAAGCTGTGCTCTATTAAAACACACATTGCTGGAGCTACCACAATTTTTTCAATAGAATTATACACTTCACTGTGTTCATGAATAAACAGTTGACAGGTTAGGATTTCAATGCAAAACTTGCAGGAGCTAGGCCTAAATCACAGTTTTGGCACTGTTTGGTCACCCAAGATTCTTAGCTCTTCTCTACCTCTTTTTTGATTTACAATGGACCAGCAGTTCCTTCCTCCCAGGCATTCTGCTGGGTTACATAAATCCACATCCAAGGTATTAGGGATATAATTGGAAAACAGCACAAAAAACATTGACATAAGAGTCTGGCAGCTATGATTCTATATGCTTAACACCCCAGTGTTACTTATACAAGCATTCTAAAATAATTTTGGTTACACATATTACATAAATTGTATGTTCTTGTACTTAAAGCATGTAAAGGCTTTATTTGCCTTTATCAGCAACTGAAGCTATCAGGAATTCCAGCTACTTTCATTGATCAGGTGCATGACTGCACAATCAGGAATTCAAGGTGAATTCACTGAACAAATGCACAATGGCAGCTGAAGGTGTTTAGGAAAGGTGAAGAAACCAAGGCAGAAGCCAGCAAAGCCTAGGTGGAACATTTTTGACAGGACAGGAAAGGCACTGAAAAACTGAATTGGCTATTTTAGATAATCATCACTGAAGATCAATGTACTTGAGAGACTGCATCTGTCCACACAGCAACTCCCTCAGCCTGTGTCTGAAGTCACAAGGAAGTGTAATGAAATACATTAATTCAACAGAGTATACAAGCTTTCAAAAAAATTTTATAATGGCTGTTGCCGCATACAGTTCCAAATGTAATTTATAAATACAGAATTCCTCAGGTTTTTTTATTGTTTTCTACTTATAATAAGAAGTTTAGGAACTAAGAGGAAAAACCTCCACCGACAAAGCACTAATACTTTGTTTTGGTTTGCTTTGCCTTTATTTTTCTGCAAGACACGGCACCCCTCTGCTGGGCAATAGCAGATTTAACAGCAGGGAGGGCTGACCAAAACATGGAACAGTAAAACCGTATCAGCCTGTGCAGACTGAAAAGATAAGTAAGGAAAGAGGCCTTAATGCCTGCAAAAGTAAGGGGCTCAGGTGCAAACCACTGAACAAAGGGAATTCAGAATTTAGACTTATTTCTCCAGAAAGTAACATTTTTCACAACATCTTTATAATCAGTCACCTTGAAGGAACTGTCATCTTGACAAACAGCAGTTCTCTAACTCCAAAGCAACTGTTGCAATATTTAGGACAACAGGACACTGAGAGAGTTCCCTAAAGCAAGATTTTTGCCCATGAAAAAGCTAAATTATGAGTGATGAAGCCTGTACTGCATCAATCTGGAAATGCATCTGCAGAAATGCTTATGCATTCATAACATTGTTTTACAGGAGAATGTATGACAAACCTTAAGCAAACCATCAGAGGAGTTTATCTTTTCTCCTTTAGCCATTACTTTCTTTTTAACATGACAGCCACAGGACATACTGGACAATATCAGACATCAGCAGTGATGCAAAGGAAAAAACAAACTCCTACCAGAAACATGTGGTATCACATGAATTTTTGGGAAGTGTCAGTTAAATTTTATTCTGACCTCTGAAGCCTGAAATAGGTAAGTTAAACCTTTTTCTCATCAGTCCTGAAACCATAGTATAGTTGCCTATTTTGTTTCAGACTTCTTGTTCTGCTTTACAAACGACTCTGCTCAGCTCTCCAGACCACTCATTTTTAGACCAAAGAAAGATTGTAAGAAACGGCTGTTTAAAAGTAGCATTCTATCAAGAGACTTCAAGGAAACAATTTTTTTTTCTGTTAAAAATATAAACACAAACCAAAGTTTGATAATACTTTTTGCCCCTTTTATTAAAATCAGTCATTACAGGTGACATACAATTAGCAAAGATATCTATGACCATATCTCTCCTTCTAGAGAAACTATTTACAGACTATTACAAAGTGACCCCACACATGCAATGATCAGGTTCTACACTGGCTTTTCATACTGAAAACTTCTGCTTTTCTTTCAGTTGTTCAGATGATTTTACATCCAGTTTGTTGTTTGGCAACAACAGCACACTGGTTTCAAAGACATTTATTTATTTCTAAGTGCCCACAGTACCTGTTGTGTCAGAGAGAACAGTCTCCTTTTTGTCTCTGCCACCCAGATTTGTCCTTTTGCACCACTTCCCACATGGAAGGCTGTCACTCCAAGCCTCTTGCTTTGTTAACCAATGTTTGTTTCACTAAGAAAAACATATCCTAAACCTTTTTTTTAAGGACCAGGAATGAGGACAAATCTTACCCACAGGAAACTCTGTAGAGCAGAAGGAAGTCTGTAGCGACAGAAGCCGATATAGAGTCTCAGTTTTCTAACCAAACATACAGAAAAACCAACAATACAGCACCTATATTAACAAGGGGAGGAGAGGGGGAGAAGTATCTTCCTGTAGTCATTACCCACATTCTCAACAGCACTACATTAAGTAAGAAAGGATTTCAGTCCATATACCAAGATGCTTTTTCCTATTTCCTGCTCTTGTTTTAGGTCAACTGGAAGCTTCTTCTTTCAGTTTTTTTAAAATCTCATCTGGTGTCGCTGATACCAAAATCTTCACCACTTTGTCACGTGATTTACCTCCCTGATTTAGACAAACAGAAAAAAACCTATCTTTTAGAGAATTATCCTTTAAGGTAAGAGAAACAGTGCTGTTTACAAAATGCTGATAAACAAATTAAGCAGTTTGCCCATGATTCACATCTTGCCCAAGATTCACATCTTTTTGTCTCTACTTTTTCACAACACAGTGCTCAATTCCTTGGTCATCTTATCCTTTATCATTACTCTTTAAAAGACTTCTACAACTACTCCATTAAAACAACAGATAAAAACAAAAAGCATAGATTTTCATTGTGCTATTATGCTCATAAACTAAAAATGGAAATGGCTGGAAAGACTGAATTCAAGTACAATGAATTAATAAAACAAATTATTTATTCAGTGTAATGAATAAAACAAAGAATTTCTGCTCACCAAAGTCAGGACATGTAAATTCTAATACAGAGAAACTCTTGAGGCCCAGCTACAACCCAGGTGCTTACATACGTACACTGTTGCTTGTGTGACAGAAGTTAGAATCTTTTGATTCAAATACAGAAGGCATTTTAAAAAAAAAGTCCAAAGTTATCAATAAAATGCATATTCTCAGCAAAATACAAATTTCTGTGACCTAATTTGACATGAAGAGAATCTTGAAGAACACAGAAAACATGAACTAGAGAGATTTGCTTAACATCATGATAACTCTTCTGATTAAAAGATCTCAAGATCAGCCATAATTCTTCCTATACTAAGTTTGTTCTCAGTGAATCACTCCACTAACTCAACCAAACCTTTTAAAGCATCTTTCAGACTGAACTTGGGAGTAGCTCCCTGTACTCCATGTGTAAGTTTCAAAATCTTGAATTTCAAGTGCAGCAGGGCAAAACTGAAAGGAAAAAAGGAAGTACCTTCTCTAAAATAACGTCACTCTTCTTCACTTCGAGCACCTTAGAGAGGTAGCGACACAGCTCTGCGTTTGCCTCCCCTTCCGATGGAGGTGCAGCAATAGCTACACCCACCGCCTCAGCCGTCACGTCTATAACAAATAGATGGAGGATTTTATGCTCAAAATATTCAAAACATCCAGTCATAGTTTTCTAAAACAGAATGTTTATGCTTTTGAAAGCATTTTAATTTAAAACCAAGCAAATTTTTACATAAACAGGTGATGGCATTTTCACATTTCATAAATTCCCTTGACCGATGGCCAGTACAATCAAGCATAAACTCCTGACAATACAAGCAGTTTAGCCCTCATGCTGTAGCAGGGTGCAGCCATGAGTTACCAGCCTTCTCTCAATGGGGGCACTGCTCTGAGCTGCCCGTTCTTGTGCAAGTGCTGTCCTGACTGGCACCATGTAACACGACTCAAATCAATTTAGCCCCGGAAAAGCCGCTTGCTGAATCAGTCTGCTCAGCGAGTTCGCTGTCAGTAAATTCCCCGGGGTACCAAAGGGGCCTGGACACGGCCACGGCCCGCGGGTCTGGCACACACGCGGGATGTGAAAGCAGCTCCAATGCGAGCAGCCGCAAGCCCAGGGCTGGAGTGAGAGAATATGTTTTATTTGATCCAACTTTTGTGGCTTTGTGCCATAAAACCGCAGAGACCCTTGAGACACAAACGGCCTGCGCGAAACCACAGATGTCAAACTGCAGGATTTAGGATCAGGATTTACGCCGCACTCGCCGCGCCACCCAGCGCTATACAGGGGGAACGCAAACGAGCTACTCCTGGAGAGCCGAACTCCTCGCTTTAGTTTCCGGGTGGGATTTTGTGCATTCCCTCCCGCTGCCTCTGTTCCTCAGGGTGCAGCGATGCAGCGCCCGGTGCCCCGGCCCACGGACCCACCTGTGACGGCGCTGCAGCGGGCGCCGGGCTTGGCGCGCACCGCCACCCTCACAGAGCCGCCGCCCGCCGCCACCACCGGTCCCGCGGAGGCGCCCGGCTCCGCGGGGCCCTTGGCGGCTACTTTTCCCTGAAACAGAGGAACAGGCGCGGTCACCACGGGCACCATCCACCCCTGCCGCCCCTCCCCTGTCCTGGCCCTGCCTGCACCTTCCCGGGCATAGCCCCGCCGCTCCGCACCGGCGCCGCCCGCAAGCGCAGGAACCCGGCAAGGCTCGGCATGGNCGGCCTGGCCGGGCCCCCTGCCCGCAGCAGCTCCTCCCGCACGGCTCAGCCCCGTGCCCGCAGCGGCTGCTCCCTCACGGCCCGGTCCAGCCTCCCCATCCCTGACTCGGAACGATGCCGCGCCCCGGGACAGGAGAGCGCTGGCGGTGTGCACAGAGATGGACGTTTGACAGACACCTGCTGTGCACACGGCCTTTGAACGCCCGAAACCTGCGTGACCTCCCCCTTAAGAAAGGAAATCTTCTTATTTTTTCTTTTGCATTCTCAAATTATTACTTTACTATAATGGGGGGGTGGGTACAGGTCTTTGTATTCGAAGCCATTCTGTTACTACACGGTATGTACTGCAAGACACCGAGTACTATATACATACAGCAATTGCATCAAATTATTGTATGCAATCTGTAAAACTCGTTGCAAACCAATAATCCTTAGGTTTATACTAATTTTTTAGTACTAGAATATCCAATGATAAAATAAGATCATTGCAAGTCTCACAGTCTCATTTTCATATACATTTTTTTATAGGCACATATGTATATACAATGGCTATTTGCATAACCAGTTCTACATTCCAAGACAGCCCTTCTGAATTAAGAGAGATTCTGGAAAGATCTGTTTGTTGTTGAATTTGACTTGATATTTATTTCTTCAGTGCAGCTGCAGATGTTCTCTGCAGTGCAAAGTCCATTAATTCTTCATGGCTCTTTGAAAAAGTCAAGGTGATGGCAATATGAATGCAGCTTTGCAAAAAAATACAGTAGCAATCCATGTCCATAAGGTCAATCCAAAGTCATTTTGGAAATAAGTGCAAGATGAGACTACAGCAGCAGCTTTACTGTCTTTTAAGGACAGATTGGAGAAAACATACACAAGTTGTTCATAACAAGTAAGGATTTTCCAGTTCAAAAAATGAATTTTACTACATGAGAAACAAAGGGGAGAAAACACAAAGTAATTAACCACAAGGTACTACTTAAAACAAACTTTTCAATATACAGAGTACTTACTCCACTTAACATTTCATTTAGAGGAAAAGCTAGATCACAATCTACCAATAACGATGCAGAAAAAAAAATAGCTTTTCTGGTACCCCTCAAACAAATTAGTTTTGTTTTTTTAACAATTTAACAGAATTTTTAAACTGCTGCCAATAGTGAGCTGAAGTCCACTAAGACAACAACACATTCCAGATCATCACGTGAAACTAAGTATAAAATATTATTTCTGGTATCTGTCCATCTTCTATTGATGTACCGTTGTTGTTACCTGGTGAACTATAAAAGACAAAGCATGTTTTGCTAGCAGTAGGAGATTCGTGGATCACTTTCTTCAAACCTTTTGTTCCATAGTGGGAATCAGGACCCTGAAAAACATTACAAGAGATTAGCAGCAGAATGGAAGTGGGCAAGACCCAAAATCTGCTTATGGTCAAATACAACTGACGGGCTATTTCAGTAGTATAAAACTTCTGTACCCACATAATATAAATTATATACAAAATCATAGGCAACAGAAGCAAGGGCCCTATATCGAAATAACAAAAATGTATTTCTGTGACAGCAGACTCGAACCAGTTGATTTTATCCAACTAGTATTTAATACTGTCTAGAATTTCTCCTTATCACACAAGTTGTCTGTATTCTTACTTAGTTCCCTGCCTCAGCTGCATTTAATGTGCAGTATTTTTTCCAACCCACCAAACTCTGACTTCTGTATAGGGAATTGTATTTAAATTAATATTACAATTTTTTTGAGAAATAAATTTGTCCACAACACTAACGGGAGACTTTCTGAGAACAAGTAATTCTTGCCTATTATTTCAGCACTAGTATATAAAAAGAGATGGAAAAAAGCTCTTTTCTTGAATTTAGTTAGTGGTTAGGATATCCTTGACAAAAGAAATCAAACTTAAATTTTGATAGACAACTGCCAGATTACCTTTTCTAGATAGTGCTTTTTTCCCACACAGATCCAGTGACTTCCACAGAACTCATTCTAACTCCTACATCATGCAAAGAAGTGGGAAGGCACAAAGGATCCAGTTATGATTCCATGCTGTGGCACAGAAGAGATGTAAGTCTTACAAATTACACTGGAATTCTAACTACATCCTTCTTTAGCCCTAAACTTAAAATAAATCCAAGATCTAGAAGACACTTCCCCTATCAGAAGACTGTTAAAAGAATAACTCTTGCATCAAAGTAACTTTCTTCTGTACTGTTAGACATTCTTACTTTCAAGGTTGCACAAGCTGTGTAGCACACGGTGGGCAGGATCTCTATGGGCTCTTTGAACATAACTCTGAAGGTACTGGCTGTTCCGTCACAGCTAAACCCAGTGTCATTCTGTCCCAGCGTCTGATTCTTCTCATAATCAATTATCTGGACAAAAGCATGAACATTGTATTTTTATGGTTACAAGTGTGAGAAAGGTTCTGATTGCACATGAGAAGGTTACAAGCAAACACTTGCCTACCCCACCCAGCCTAAGTGCAAGGACAGTGCAAGCTCAGCTGGGAAGGAGCTGTGATTTCCTGATAGCGCTGGAGCTGACGCAGCAGCTCCCAATGATGGCTCGTGAGTTTTACCTGGGCTGTGGGCACTGCTCCAGCCAGGCCAAGGTCTGTGCTTGGGAGATGGAGAATAGCTCTCAGACCTTCAGCTTCTAACCTTCATATACAACATCTAATCCTGTGCTTAAATTTGCTGATCTCTGTACACTTTCAACAGCCCACATGAGGGAATCTCATTTGCTGCCTGTAGCTAGTTTAGAAAACAAGTTTTTACAATGTAGGCAGTCAATGACGCCTTCAAAAAGAAAACAAATGTTATGTCTTATACGATTTATTTCCAATCTTGATTCAGTATAAAAATTCTATTTAGATGACACAATATTTATTTTGCCTTCAATTTCAGCGCCAAGTAAGAATAATTAGTTCCAATGTGGTAATAGCAGACTCCTTCCCATTCTGGATTGCAATCCTGATCCATGTTGCCCAATACCTCTTGCAGAAGTTGGATATCAGAGCTTTAGAGCAGAGCACTTCTGGTGGTTACTGCACTAAGAAGAATCCTACCAGTTTTTATAGTTTCTTATTAACTTGCCATATAATTTTTAGTATTACCCATGCATGAGATGAAGCTTTATTCTAAGGAAGTGTGCTCTAGTTTTTTCCCCAGCCACCATAAATAGAAGTATTAACAATTATAATGTAGAAGACTTAAGCCCTTTTCACATAACAGATGTATCTGCAGTATGCATTATCACTATTTTATGGCAGTTTTAAATGTTTAACTCTCTGAAGCTCTGCTAGTACTGATGCAGAGCCAAGAAGAAAGCTAGAGGCACTAGACTTAAATAACTGTCTGAAAAGACTCTGACAAGAAAGTTTCAGATTAATCAGTTATTAGGGATATTTCCAGGACAAAGAGAATCTATGTAAGATGGATGGCCTTAATATGAACCATAAAGGTTTATTTAGCCTTTCAGTTTGAATTGGTAGGATCTTTTTCAAGTAAATCTTCCAATCATTCCCATTTAATTTGCATTGGTTTGCATTGAAAAAAAATCTAAATCCTTTTCAGATTAAATAAATCAAGCAAACATCCTAAGGGAACACACCAAATACTTTCATCTGCTAACAAGAATTCAGCTGAGAGGTTCAGAAAAGGGTTTATGTGAAGTAAAAATCCCCAGGTATGTAGCTGCTAGGTTCCTGAGATCAACTCTCTTGTTCTAAAGATCCTGTCTAGTGCACAATGCTACTTATTTACAAGGATGTATAATTTGACAAACCCAAACTGAAGATACTTCAAATAGAGGAATTTGCAAGTGAGCTTTTAAAGTGAGGAATGTGGAAAAGACAAATTCCTCCAAAATGTCACTCCAGATGCATTCTGTTTGGAACATGATTAAGAGGAAAAGCACAACTTTTTTTCTTAGGAGACAGACACAAAATCCCTGTCCTTAAGTACAGAGTAGTCAGATAATATTCATCAGATAGGAAACAAAAGACAATTTGTCATTTAAACAGAATGTCCACTAATGAACTGAAATAACAATTCCAGCACACGCTGGAAATCTAGAAAGATAGGGACAATAGAATTTCTGCCCCTATATGAAGTCACAGACTATTTATTTCACAAAATTTCTCACACACCTAATAAATCAATGTGATATGATAATACCAGGTTATGAAATACACAGCACATGGTAAAACTGTGCCAGTCATGGAATCCTAGTATCTTGTTAGAAAGCTTAGAATCAAAACAAAACTGATCTCTACAAGAAAAAGAATTCAAATAGACTGAAATTCCACACTCAAAAAGGAAAAAAAAATATAGTGCTGGATCAATACTACTAGAAGACAATCCTGGCCACAACATGCTCAGGGATCTAACAGGCTACAAAGAGCAGGAAATACAATTTTAGTGGTGTCTTCAATTTCCTGCTGAGACCAGGCAAGGGTCACATCAGGATACAAAGCAGGGGGACATTTTTAGATGCTATCACTGGCCACTTCATGAGCCTGCTAACCAATTGCTCAGCAGGAAGAAACGCAACCCTTGATTTGGTACTGAGTGATGAGCAGGATCAGATTCAAAATTTCATAATGGAAACACCATGTAACAGTGTCCATAATATACTTAGAGTCAACACTCCCACATGAACAACAAAAGCAAATCCCCCACAGCTGTGCTAAATTTCAAAAAGAGGAAAGTGAGGAAGCTTGCTCAAATGAAACTAAAAGGAACAATTACAAAAATCAAACTTTTTTAAGAAACATGCAAGCTACTGAAGGACATAATGTACCCCAAGTACAATATCAGTATGTATTTTCTATTAGGAAAGGCTTGAGAAAAGGGGAAAAAAGCTGGATGTTGGGAAACACCTACACTGAAAATGACTGAAGGACAGGAGAATACTAGAAAAAGGGAGCAGAGTTCCATAGTGTTGTTCTTTTGCCTAGTCACTCACTTATGGCCACATGTGACAAAAAACACCTTAGACTCCTGGCCTATCAATTGCTCTCTCCCAAATATAGACCAAACCTTTTGCAAGTGCTGCAAGTGTAGCTTCCTTTTGCAAGTTCCTACAAGTGTACAAGCCTACCTAAACATAATATACTGTACCTGTATATTAACTTGATAATCTGTGGGTCCATGAATAGATCCATACAATCCAAATCCCACTATGGAAATTCTTCTGTTAACTGTGAACCTGGTGAGACACAAGAAAGGAATTCAAACAACTGTAGCGAGTGTGTTACCTTATTTCAGGTAGGAAAAAGACTCCCACTGAAGAATGGGGAAGTAAATTGAGAATGGCATTGCAGTTTTTTTTAAATAGCATTTTTTATTTAGATTTCCATTCTAAGAAAAATTCTTTGTCAGCTTTATAGGTTAAAGCTTTGCTAATTCCTCGAGATATTCAGAATTACTAAACAAAACATAACCAGATTCTTTTCAGTATCTCCAAAATAAAAAGGCCAAGACTTGGTACTTCAGTAAGAAATATAGAGATAACTCTTAATCATTCTAGAATGCACCCAATTCTCCCAAACCTCATTCTTGTTTGTATTTGATGTGCATAATAGCCTAAGTTATTTAAAAAAAAGGAAAAGATCATACATGTGCAACAGAGCCAGCATGTTTGCTACTGGATCTTATACCAAAAAGTCAAAGTGGAATGACTGGTTCCCTTTCTCCCCATGGATTTTTGTCTCCCCTTCACACAGTTCCTGAAGTCCTACCTAATCCGGTCGCTTGTTCCACTGTAGCCCCAGCGACTCTCCACCTGCTGGAATCTGTTAATGCTGCATTCTTTTCCTCTAAGGCAACACCTTGGTCGGTCAATATAATCTACTTTAGGTTTAGGATTGACAGTAAAGTGCAGAAAGAGATTTACTACTTCCCGATCTGACAAGATTCCAGATTGAGCAGGGCCTGTGAAAACATAAAACTTCTAAGATGATTTGAAGGATTACTCCAGCTGTTGTATATAAACCACAAATACTCACACACTGAAGAAACAATATTTTCCAATGGCAAGAGCATTATCTGCAGAATGTTTTGCTTTCATTTGTGCATCACAACTCTTATTAGTACAATATTAATAACAGAACTGAGTGTTAAGCATCTAAACACAGTTAAACAGCACTGAGAGATGGTCTAACAGTAAGACAAAGAACTCCAAAACTCACCTGCTGCAAACTCTTCAATAGTCATTAATGGAAAACGGATTAAGGAAAGAGCTCTTCCAAGGACTTTCTGTTTGTTCCCGAATGTCACTGGCAGTTGTTGTCTTTGACATTCTGCTTCTGCCCAGCGAACAACAGCTCCAAAGAGCCTACTTTCTCGAATACTGAGAGTATCCCTTTCTAGGACTGCACATAATGTGTCTAAAGAAAAAATGTTAGCAGCTTTAGATCAGTTTTTATCCAAGCCAGTAACAGCACTATATTAAGTAAGCTTAAAATATTAATTACACACTAAGAACACTCATAAAAAGACTATTAGCTTTGTCTTATCATTATATATGTGTGTATATATATTACACATAATTTATCTTACATAAAAAGTAATCTCTCAATGGCACATAGATTTCAAACTAAGAATTAAATTTCCTGCTATGAAGGCACAATATGAGCTTTCTTCTTGATTCCTAAGAGTGTAATTTATCTCTATAGTGGTAACAAATATCCTGAAGAATTTCCGTTGCTTGGGCAAGATCAAAACTGAAGTGACCAAACAGTGAATGCACACTACTAAAAACCCAAGTTACTCATTATGACACTGAAACACCAAGTTACTCATGGTGACAGTGTCATATTCTCAACTGGGCAGCCACCTGCCCATCTGGATTAACTCTAGCTACAAGCAGCAGTGATGTACAAAAATCAGTTTAAGCATACATGAAAGTCATCTTAAGCATTGACATATTTGCTATCCACAAAGCCTGAAGGTGAAACAAAATCTGAAGCAAAGCACATGTTTCATGCAACTTATCTGGTATTTATTACTCCTTCTGGCCTTCTTTGAATAACAGGTATGCACAAATTATCATAGAATACAAGTCAACAAATAAATAGGTCTTTATATTCTGAATCTCCTGTCTTTGGGAATTTTTATCTATCTTGAATTTAACTAAGGCATGCGTGCAGTTATAGAAAATAGCATATTGTAAAGTCAAAACAGATTGAGACTTAACAAAACTAAAGATCACTCACAGTTTGAGTACAAATCCTACTGAAAATGAGTTAACAACGGCTTTAAAATTTCTTTATGCAGTTAAAACCTTTCCTCCAGTCTGAATTTTTCCCACTATCTAGCTGAATTGGAATAAAACCTTGGATACATATAGCAGCAATGAAATCCAGTAAGTGAATTAACAACTACTAGCTTTTGACAGAAGATTAAACAGAGAAACTACCAGTTTATGTATTCATTTTTCAAAGCAGATTTCATTTATTGTACCTGATTTGTGCAACTTTGAATAGATAAATACCATCTGGGAACAGAACAGTGTGATTCCTGTAGCACAGGAAAAGCAGGTATGGATGCCCCAGGGATGAGGCACAACCCTCAGCAAGTGAAAGCTTGGGCTCTAATGAAGTGAGGAGCCCAGGGATACCAACACTACTCAAACTGGGGCACAGTGCAGTGGAAGCCAGCTCAGGAGTGAAGCTCAAAGGAAAGCACTGCAGGGGTGGATGGCCAAGAAGGGAAGAAATGCTTGGGACTCTGCATACTCAGATGGAGAAGGAACTATCCTGGGGTACTGTCATTTCATGCTTAGGACACACAGAGTGACTTACCTATGTCAATATCTGTAAAGCCTTCTGCACTTATGGCATCCATAGTGCTTTTGTCTATTGTGTCGAGACAAAGACTAGCAAGCTGAGGTTCATCAAACAAGCGAGCCTGGAAAGAGAAAGAAATACATCTTAAGCATAAAGCTGACAAACTGCTAATCTTAAAAAGCAAGCATTTTACCTCTAGTATAGACAGAAATTCAAATAAGTTGATTTGTCTGAGTACTTTTTGTGGTTATACCTTAAAGAGCACTCAAAATATCAAAGGAGTACATAATTAAGGAGAATTAGTAATTTCCCTCTAGTTAGGAAATCTCCTAGTAAATCAAAACTAAGCTTAAATTTACCTACTTGAGTAAGCAGCATAAAGGCATTATCTGCTCGGAGATGCTTTGTTAGGAAATCCACACAGTGTGCTTCCAGGGCAGGGACTGCATACTTTTTAGCAGTGTATAAAGTAGTCATGACTGTTTCTGGACCAATTTGAACTTCATCTGAATAAAGAAACCTATAAATCAATACATAAATACAGATCATAAAAACATATCTTTAGAGGGGCAGCCAAACACAACAGTCTCTTTGCATTTAGAAAACAGGCCAAAGATCTGCACTGTGAACAGTGCAACAGTTGACCTCATAGCATTTCTATAAATAAATGAAAGATTCAAGAAAGACTATTATGTTAACCTAATGGCATACATTTGTTTTAATTATGTATTACTCCCTAGGACTGATCTGGCTGTACTAGTTATACATAGCTCCTCAACTGTAAACAACAGCTGAGCTGCAGAACTACTTAAGCTACGAATGCATGCTCTCAGTCCATCAGGAAAATATCAATGCACAATCCTCTGTGTGTTCCTGAAATTCATTTACTGACAGTGCACACTGGCTTCCCCTCCATGAGGGAATAGTGTCAAGGACTTAGACTGTGAGAACATCTTATGTCAAAGTTACTCCTCTGAAGTATTCAGAGGAATGGAAGTACATTCTAGCAGACGACCTTGACTCTTCTATTCCTGCCACAGCAAAACACTCTTGCTTGTCTCCACTGCTTGAGGCAAGAGGATTGGTTGAAATTTTAGCATAAGCTGTGAATCAGAAGATAGGAACCTCCACCAATACCAGGGAAAAAAAAACCTGTTTCCTGAGCAGTTGTTATTTGAGATTAGACGAGGCAATATTTATTTTAAGGTTCTGTATGGAAAATACAGCTTTTTAAAAGTAACTTTTCTTATAGGTGACATTTAAGATAATTTTAGCAAAGTTTTATCAGCCTTTCAGATAATAATCAAGAATAGTCTATGATTTACAAAAATATTGTTTGTCCCCAACACACATAGGTAATTAAACATAATAAACCAGGGCACACTAGTAAATGAAAGAATTCCACAATGAAAACCAAGTCTTTCCTTTATATTTCTTATTTTTTTTCAGAACATCCTGAAAATGAATGACACACAGAGACAGGCGTGTTTAGAAGGTTTTTTAAATGTAGCAGTCAGCAGTTTGCATCTAACAAGAGAAACCGGTGAAAATAACACTCATTAAACTTCCTTGCAACATGGAGAAATTGAAGAAATATCCCAGAATTAAAGTTTCAACCAAAATTCTTCACTGTTTATATTTCTTATATTCCAAGAAAACTCTAATTCTCAGTAGTTGCTAACACACTAAATATGGTGTTCAACATTAAATTTGCTGCCACAACACAGGTACATATTTACCACTAAGAGACTCCAGTCTACTCAAACAGCCAGCTTGCCCATCACTTTGGAGATGTGAAAGATGCCCTGGATTAATTTTTTTAAAATTGGTTTTAAATTAAACAATGTTTAGGAAGAATTAATTTAATTAACTTTTTTTAAAAGTAAAAGTTTAATACAGTTCAATCAGAGCTGATTTATGAAATCTATGAACTATTATTACCTGTTAATGAAAATGATGGGCTGACTTGTTTGTTACAACTGCTGACAATTTATTTACAAGAAACAAATATTTCACAGGCGTACTTTTGCATACTAAATTTCCAAGCTCTTTATTAAAGCACTAGAACATTGCATTTACATTTTGGTTCTAAGATTTAAAATAATCATTTTAAATAGAATGCCATAACTTTTTTTGTATGACTTTATAAGAGCTTAGAGTCCAAATCACGTGAAAGTTGATTAATAGGCTGTAAAAAAAGCAATACTGCCATGCAAACTACAGTATGCATTTTACCTAACAAAAAATCCTAAATTGGTTTCAGAACATGATTTTGGTTTTATTCCTCAGGCGAATCCAAATCTGATGCCAATGAAGTGACACACCAGAGGGGATCATCTGGCTTGTGTGTTACTTTCTATACCTTCCAAAGAAACAGGGTGCAGTTCTAGGTGTGTCTTCCCTCCAAAAATCCCCTGCTATGTGCCAAGAGCTGTGTCTGTGTTAACTCCCCCCTCTGTGGCACACCTGAACTAGCACAGCTTTGTTTCACCACTGTGCCTGCTGCATGTCACCCAGTGGGACTGACAATCACTCCCCTTTCCCCTTTGCCTTCTCCCCTCCTCTTTCCCTTTGAGAAAGAAACAACCTAATTTCACTGCTATCCAGGATAAGGGAGTGGGAAGCTGGGGGGTGTATGTGCATAGCGGAAGAACATTTTTAGTGACTGGAACAAACTTTTCCAAGTGACCATTCAATCATTCACTCCATATAAGCCTCTCACACATTTTATGCTACTTTTCTTTACACTTGGGTTAGCACTTCCTTCCCCCCTTGTGTGAGCATCCTCTCAGTAGCTGAAATGTCTTCATCATTACAGAAGCACACAGGAATCTTTTTTTGAAGTTAGTCATGATTACCCCTTTATTTACTGCTTGCCATAATTCTCTGAAATTATTTCTGGAAGACAGACTGCTAACTTCTGGCATATCATCACTTTCCTTTATTCTGTGATCAAAGGACAAGTTAGCTTATTGTAAAACATGAATGAAAATTTAAAAAGAAATCTTAGTAAAACCAGCAAAAAGAGACTGTAAAGCACAACCCTACTGAGATAACTTGAATTTTCTTGCTCATTGATATTCAATTTGTAGCTAGGAACACACAAACACCCAAAAGTTGTTTCATTGAGAAATAGATTCAAACTTTGTGACTTTGCTATTATTTCAGCTCTTAAGGATTTATCTGACAAACTACTTCATTTTTTAATCAAAAAATCTTTTCCTTTAATTTACAAGTAGCATTTGTCAGTAGATATGTATGAAACACATAAACTACAGACATGATTTAAGAAACCACATGAGTAAATAAAATAGAAATGAGCCGAAGAACATTAAACAATTAGTAAATTATGCCTAGAAAGTTTTGCATTACTTAAACATTTTCTTTACTTGATGTTTACTTGGTATGTGTATTCAAAGATCCTGACTTAATTTCTAGTCAATATACCTCAAACTGGTGTTTGCAAACATTAAAGAAATGCCCTGTGAAAGGTAACTATCATTATCTGAGTCATTTACTAATGACAGATAAAAATGGCCAACAGTACAAGGTAACATTCCTGCCTCTTTCAGTCAACACCAGGAAATGACCCCATCTTGTTTTCCCAGCGTGGAAAAAGTCCATTCCTGGCATGTATTATAGAAGTTCTCCCTGGATATGTTTTTAACAAGGTATTGCAATGTCTATTTATTTCAATATAGGCTCAAAGAGATATACACAGCATGGAAGAATGTCCTAAGGAGCTGGCATGGACAGAACACCTGACATGTTGCAGCAGTCCACCAGCGTGGTGATGTTCCAACAAGACACCAGCACAATCGGTTTTACTGACGCAAGCGCCCTGGCCCTTACGCACTAGCAGCCCTACCAACACAAGATGCTTTTGTTTGCCTCTAACATCTCTTCATTCACTTCCACAGTGCTCAAATACCATCCTTCTTATCTTTACTTCAAAATCTCTTAGAAATCTCTGTTTCTGTGTTTCTATTTTTACCCAAACTTCTCTTATTAATCCACTTTTCACTGTCCAGTGTTTTTTCCACACATATATAGACAAACGCATATATGTGCACTGTCATTTACTTTTAACCTTTGAAAACAACTTGCTTGAAAGACACTTCCCACTAGCACTTGCTCCTCTGCACAAAAAATCCACAAAGAATGCTAACAGCAACAGAAAGACATTGCTGCTGCATGGGGGTCTGTTGGGTTTTGTGCACATCACTTGCTTTAACTCCTGTGCCTGTGATTACCCAAGGACCGGGTGACTCTTCTAATTGCTCCTATTTCTTAGGCCTCAGCAAAAGAAGAAAGTTGCCAAGACTTTGGAGTTTTTCCTATTACAAAAATCTTTGGGACACTACATATTTATTTCCAGACAATAATATTACTTGTTTCCCAAATGTTCATTACAAAGAGCTGTTTTATATATTTTATAGTTTCTATTTTTTGCCTAGCAAAGTGGTTTCTTTGATAAAAACCTGAAGGTTATGCAGTTTAGTCATATTACCACATCACAGCCCGAGGCACAAATAAACTGTTAGTAATTGTTTCTATAAACATCATAAATTTTAATTGCCACTACACTTAGTAAAGAGAAATGATAGGTAAACTCATCAGTTTTGTGTGCATGCAAACTGGCAGCTCCTATTCTGCCCAAATTAGAAATCACTAACACACTTTATATCCTTTTTGCTATCACTGTGCTTCCAGTCCTGGGAGTAAAAATCAGGTGGTTACTGGGTTCTGCTGCATATTCCCTCTCTGCCCAAGTATGATTACAATGGGTGTTATTACGGCAAAAAGATGTAACAACTTATTATCATCGCTGACAAAGCAAAGTGAACAAGAGGATGACTAAGACTTTCAAGTATCAAATTTCAAGGTAAGTATCAAATGAAACTAAAAACTTGGTAGAACAGCCTCTGTCTCTTAGTTACTATTAGAAGATGGCTGGATAGTTGCAATACCAAGGGGACACACTGATTCCCATCATTTTACTTTAACAAACCAAAACACTGAATCCAAGAGCCCAACCATACACCCACCAGCGCTTCCCTAAACGGACAGTCAGCTGCCACGGAATTAGGGCACTTTTCTTGGAAAAAGAGTGCAGGGTAAAGAGCAAGAAGGGACCAAAGCACATTGGAGGGGCGGTGTGACCTTGCGTGGAGCCCACAAGGTATTTCCGCGCCTTCCGCGCATCTCCCTCCAGGGACGGGCAGTAGGGACAGGCCGGGCTCTGTGGGACAGGTGCCGGGAGGGGCCGCGGAACGAGGAAAAGCCACGGGCGGCCAAGCGGGGCCGCGGCGCGGAGCCCCCTCCGTGCGCGGCCGCCCCCGCCCCGCGCTGACCTGAGGAGCGCCAGGAAGGCGGCGGGCTCCACGTCGGGCAGCTCGATCTCGGCCGAGGTGGTGGCCATGCCGCCGTTGAACATCGCGTCGAACACGGCGCTGCCGGCCGCCAGCACGAACCGGTGGGCGGGGATGCGCTGCTGGCCGGGCCCGGGGGGCGCCGCCCCGCCG
>VWYI01043635.1:115504-172511 GCA_013399455.1 Anthoscopus minutus | reverse complement strand
GGCGCGGAGCAGCGCGGAGGTTCCGCCCGGCCGCGCGGGGCAGCGCCCGCTCCGGGCCGGCAGCCGCCGCCTCCCGCGGGCATGGGCGAGCAAAATCCGATTCTGTTTGAAAGCGAGTGTCTGGGGGAGCCCGGCAGCCCCGCAGCGCTCCCGAGCCGCGGCTGCCCGCGGGCACCCCGCAGCCTGCGCCTGCCGCTGGAAATGACCCCGTGCCCTCGCTGTGCCAAAAGCCGGGATCCCGGGAGAAAACGCAGGTCTAGAAAAGGAAAGTATTTCCCCATGGCAAAAACCGCTTCGCGTAAAGGTTTGTGTGGTATTTTGTGATCCCACAGCCCGGGGTGTTTTGCAACTTTACTGCACAAATATTTGCTTCTTGTTTTTAGGGCTTTGCTACATCTGTTCCTTCCTCATTTTCCTCCTTCTGGCCCATAACTGAATTTTTTGTCTCTCATTGCTAGAGTAATGTCAAATAACACATGGTGACTGACTTGATTAACTGCCAATATTTATTTCAAATTGTTAGTCTGCAGTGAAAAGTCACTGCAATATTAACAGCTGTAATGGTATGAAGAAATTCATCACTGGGAAAACAGACTAGCAGAAGATTCAAAGCATAAAATAAATCAACAAGCTGGTACTGCTCATCGTGACTTAGAAAGTATGTGTGTATATTTTCTGAAACATTTTGTCTTGCAAATTCTTTGCAATAATTTTAAGTCAAGTTTCACTAAGGTTGATACTGTCATAATATAATATGTTCATACACCACTTGTTTTCTTGTTACAGGGTGGTTCTATATGAAATGATGTACCAGATATTTTTAGCTTATTCTTCTGGACTTTACCACATTTTCCCCTCCATTGTTTTTCCCTTGCACAAGGACAAAAGTGAAGACTAAGGAGGAGAATCTTACCTTAAAGAGGGCTAAAGATAATTTACACCCTAAGATCTATGAAACAATTTTAAATTGATTTTCCTAGCTTGCATTTTCTTGGGGAAGGAGACAAATTTGCTTTGTGCCAAAGATTTTTTGTGCTTTATGGCACTCCCACTGTACATGCAGTAACATTATAGCTCCATCTCCTGAGAAAAGCTCCTTTTCCCTGAGCCCATCTGCGCTGATCACGGAACCCACTCAAGTGGTCCTGCCTTGTGGGGCTGGAGCGACCTCTGGTAGCACTTCCATAAAGCCCAGATCCATCAGAGGTGCCCACGCTGCTACTCCTGTTCCACAGGACTAATGTGATTTCTTTTTTGATTTGTAATTTCCTGAGTAGATAATTTATTGCTGAGGTTAGACAAAATGTCCACAGTGATCCTTTTTGGCCTTGAAATGTCGGTGGGTTTGATCCTCATCTTTCATTGCCCTTCAATTTTCCTGTAGTTTCTGTTTATTTTAGTATGAAAACTGATTTTAGTCAAACAAATCTAGATTTTTGGACATGTTGTTTATCTAGTTATTTTCATATTTTCTTTTTTTTAGCTGATCACATGTGAAAAGAGAGGCACATAAATTTGCAAAACTATAGGATGAGTACTATGGAAGACTATGCAATAACCTTTAAAATCTGTATTTTAAATTATTAAAAGTTAATTTGAAGTATGTGTGTTTGAGGACAGCTGGCTGAAGAAGCAAAATCCGGTTTTTCTTTTAAATTCTTCCTTTTTTTTCTTTTTCTTCTTTTTTTTTTTTCACATATTGTTACAGTTCCTGGGTAATCGTTGCAGCTGGATTGCTGGTTCTGGTTCTTATTGCTCTTTTGGCTCGTGTTCTTGTCAAGAGAAAGCCACCCAAAGACCCTCTGTTTTATGGTACGTCCTGGTAAAGCTGAATGTCCTGGCTCACAGCAGTGACTGCCTCACTCATAGCTTTGCTCTAGGCTGCCATGGCTTGTGCACTTTGCTTTGCTCACCTGCAAAAATGACAAGTCATGTTTTCCTCTCCACCTCCTTTTTCTTGTCCTTTCTCCCTTCCAAGTGATGGCCACACTCAAGGCTGTAAACTTCATATGCCCAAGATTTTTCAAAGCCTGCACAGTCTTTTCTGCAGACACTGACCTTCTGTGGAGGCTGTGCCTACAGCTCTACAGAATTTCACATTCTTCAGAAAAGCTTTTTAAGAGCTGTGTTGACCAACTACTAATTGAAAAATCCTGAGTTATATGGGAAAGTCATATTGTGTGTTAAATATCTGTGACCTCAAACTGTACACATCCAGTTCAATAGATGTCTGCCTGACACTTCACTGGACTGTGGTGCAACTGTGTGATTCCAAGTATTTATTATTTTTTTTTCCTTTTTCTTATTACAGTTTATGCTGTATTTGCCTTTACCAGTGTAGTGAATCTAATCATTGGACTGGAACAGGATGGAATTATTGATGGATTCATGACTCATTACTTGAGAGAGGTAAATAATAGATTGGCTTACAAATGTAAATAAAATCTTCACTATAAATAACTTGGTGTGGTATTTGTCACAGAAAAATAGCCACTTACACATTCAAAATGGTCTTCTTGAATTCTGTAGCTGACCTGGTTTGTTATTGTTATGGATAAAACGATCATTGACTTTCTGATTGACTCTACTGACTCATTTGGGAGAAATAAAAAGTAGCTTTCAATCTCCATTGTTGTTACACTTAACTTCAGTGACACTGTTCTGTGTTAACTTCTGTGGGAATTGAAGGGACTGCACATGATTGCAGAAGACCACAGATATCACTCAGGAGTGGATGAGTAACCACACCAAAATGTGCTAACAAGAAGAAAACAAAATTGCCACTTTATTTTTGCCTAATCGCTTTACTAAAAGGAGTTAAAGTAGAATTAAAAAATGATGATGCCAGATACCTAGTCAGCAGAATCTGTTGGGTGCTGAATATCAACATCCACCAAAAATAGCTCAGTAAGAGCTTGACAGGAAAGTCAGTGAAGTCATTGAAAAGATTCCATGAACTTAAGGGTGAAATGAGTTGGACCCTACAAGGTTGTGTGTCGACATCCATATATTCACTGCTGCTGTAGATCTCTAAGGCTGCTAAATATATCTGTATTTGATCTATGCTAAATCTGCCTTTATTTTGTAGTTTTTTATCAGTAAAATATGGAAAAGTCATATTTTCATAATGTGGCAGAGTAATGCTGACAGTCACACACGGGAGTTTCCCCTTCCATCTCGCACCCTTTAATGCAAATGTGGAACTCATCCAGTTACGCCCGATCCTGCCTAGCTCAGGTCTGTGCTTGGAAATGTGTGTTGTCAGCCAGAAGCCTTACCCCTGCTAGAAGGATCACCAGTTCCTTTCCTGAGGTTGTTTCTTGCTGTTCTTTATTAACTTCCTTTTGCTCTAAGCACTGTCTGTGTTCCCAAACCACCGTTCCAGGGTGAGCCCTACCTGAACACCGCCTATGGCCACGTCATCTGCTACTGGGACGGCTCTGCACACTACCTGATGTACCTGCTGATGGTGGCAGCTATTGCATGGGAGTGAGTCTCTCATCTGGGCACTGTTCACTTGGCTTGCATTCTCATATCATCTACAAAGGCCTTTCTTTTCCATGCAGTATTTAGATTTTTATTTTGGGGTGGTTTTGTGTCATAGGCCAAAGCACTGCTGTTAAAATTTCATTACTTTCAGGGCTTCTACCCTTGCCAAGTTTCCCTTCCTCTCAGCTAAGCTCTATGGATGATCTGGGGATCTATCCTATCTTCCCTTGGAGATCTATTCTGCAACAGAGTGTAGCACATCTACATGGCTTTGTGTTAGCTAGAAGCTGAAAGATGATGTGCATTAAAAGCATGCGTGAAAATATGAAAATAACTTGTTTTTCAAATAAAAAATGTATTATAGGAATAATGTACTGCTTAGCACCATGATGATCTCTCATCTCTGTTAGAAAGTGACATGAAGTTTAAGAGATTCTTGCGCTTCTTGCTGTTGAATGAAGTTTGAGAGAATAAGTACTTAAATTCCAGAGGCAAATGTACATGCTGGTAATAGTAGCATTTAACAGTATGAAATTAATTATTAATTGTTTTATTGTCTTGTACAGCCTGTGATGTGCAAACTCAGGCAGGCAGCTTTCAGAGGAGTGACACAACAGCAAATAACTGAGTATGCCCAAAGCCTGTACTGTCCATGTGATAACCTTGTTCCACACAAAGACAGGATTTCTTCATGACCCCTCAGAGGCAAAATCCACT
The DNA here is from genome assembly GCA_013399455.1 of Anthoscopus minutus. Taxonomy (NCBI): domain Eukaryota; kingdom Metazoa; phylum Chordata; class Aves; order Passeriformes; family Paridae; genus Anthoscopus; species Anthoscopus minutus. The sequence goes on along the minus strand of VWYI01043635.1, from coordinate 168,305 downwards.
CTTGACTTGTGGTATAGATTTTAAAAGCCTCTGCTTGCTAAAATACAACCCCAGCAATGAGTATAATATGTAGGGTAGGGAATTTTTAGAAACAGTTCAATAATTATGTCTTGTTTTCTTTTGCAAACAGACAAAGCTATAGAACCATTGGTCTCTACTGGCTGGGTTCCATTATCATGAGCATCATTGTCTTTATGCCTGGAAATATTGTGGGTAAGAAAGTAATTTATATGACCAGCTTTTTCCTGTGAAACGTTTTCTAAATTCAGCATTGTGCTATTTATATTTTAGTGCAGTGTTGGTTCATTTCTGTAATAATATGAAAGAGGAATTTTTGGAATATCAGTAAAGAGACACAAGATATTCTAAAATTTAAATATGAGGATGAAATGGTGGAGACTGGGGAAAAAAAAGCCCTTTAAATTTATTTTGTTTTCAAGGGAAAAAAAGAAAGTATTGTGTTTTACTATATCTATAAGGCTTTAATCTAAACCAGGTTTAAGTAATAAGACAATAACGTCTCAGTAAATAAATCTTGCTTTGCATAAAATTTCCAATTTGCTTAGAAGTCTGACTTTTCAGCAGCTTACAAGGGGCACCCAAATCACCTTTAAAAGTAAAATCTGGAAATTATTCTGTTTTCAAACTAAATTTAACATTCCTAGATTTCCAACATAAATCTGTGCACGGCGGTGCTGTTAGAGGTGAGGATTGCAATAAAAATACATCATTTTTACTGGCAAGTGCACCATTAAGAAACCTTTCTCAAGAAAAGATTTCCTTTTTAGCTAAGCTTAAACTGTTGCAAAATTGACAAATGCTCAGCTGAGAAAAACATGATATGTCCAAATCCTGCAGTCAGCTTTTGGGAAGGTTGCTTTGGTCCTGCTTTATGCCAGAGGAGGAACATCCATGGGGCAAGCTGGGCCAGCCCAGCTCCCTTCTCTGAAGATGCACTCAGCACAGAGAGAACAGCAGGTTCAGTGTGACTGTCCCTTCCTCTTGGAAAGCCTCTCAAGAGCATGCCTGCCACCTTCCTTTCTGACACAGACTTGCCAGTGTCAGACACACATTTCCCTGGTTTGCCTGAGGCTGGGGAGAGCTCTCTGAAGGTTTTGTCTTTAGTACAGGCCTGTGGCAGAAATCAGCACTTTGGAAAACAAATGCAGTATCACATCTTGAAAAATGGATACATTTTCCCCCCATTTAAAAAAGAATGTCTCTGTTTGAAGCAGGTTCCATTGAGAGATTTGAAAGCTGTCCCATCCTGTAGGATTACCCAGTGCAGAGTGACAGATATGGCTTGCCATCTTGTCAGAAAGGCCCTAATTCTGAAATGGCCTCTTGTCTCACAGGCTCTCTTTCACCTGCATCTCTACTTCTACTGAGCATGTGATTTTCAAGAGGATTTGTGTATTAACAGTGATTTCTAATGTTTTATGTTTGTTTACCATACTGCTTCAGGTTTGATGTTACACAGCATGTTTCTTAATTCTTTTGCAACAGAGCTTACAAATTCTGATAAATCTTGCAATAACTTTTAACAGGTAAATATGGAGCAAAAGTGTGTCCTGCTATTTTCCTAAGTATACCATACATCTGCCTCCCCATATGGGCTGGGTTCAGAATTTACAACCAACCTTCAGTGACTCATGACACTCCAGTCAAGGTAATTCTATTGTACTTCAGTGCTGGTTCCTATTAGGGCAGCAGGAATATGGTGGCTGATTCTGGTGGGTTTTGTAGGTCCCCTGGCAAGCAGGGAATGGGCTGTCACTGTTCACTCTGATGACAATTGCTGTCTGGCTCTGAAGACTGCAAAAATATCTATACTGCAGGACTATTTCAATATGGTGGAATAAGGAACAAGCAAAAGAATCTCATGTCTAGATAAAGAAATAGGTGTGATTTTGTGTCTACCCTCTATCTCTTCAGTTTCTTAATGTTTCAGTCTCTTAGCTGATGAAAATACTGGCGTTTACTGGCTTCATAAAGCACCACAAAATCCTGTAGAAACACTGCAGGAAAGTACTCTTTTGCAGATGATGCAATTTAATAATTTTTTTATTTTTTAAAAATTTTTGTATGTGCTTCCTGTAATATTAGATCTTACAGGTGAGACACTGTACATAAATTGATATGAAAATTCTTTAGTTTTTATTTCTTATAAAAAATCTGTAAAAATGTTTACTTAAATCTTTTTAGACTTTTGCCTACTAGATGGGTTGTAATAAGATTAACTGAGCCATCAAGTTTTATGCATTGTTTTTTAAAAATAAAAAGTTTAAAAATACCTGTAATACACAGCACAGACTTTTAACTCTTAGTTGCTGTAAGCCAGTTTATTGCTGCAGCACTCTGTACCAGTTGTAACCAATATAATCAATTAATATTTTAGCATCCCAAGAGCTCCTGAGGCTCAGTCAGGTTCATTCTGCACACATGGGCAGAGATGAAGGATTGGTGGCTGCTCAGAGTCAGCAGGCAGCCAGGGTGGCAGAGCCTGTGGCACAGAGGGACAGCAGGCCAGGCAGGACAGACCTTCCCTGAGAGGTGGGAAACAACAGCCAGCCATTCTTCAGGAGGAAAGGGAAGCAGAGAGAGACATTCATATCTCCTCAGGGCTGAAGAACACTTAGACAATCACAACTGTTAGGGCAGATCCCTATGGAAGGCAAAATGGAGAAATCTTCAGATGCTAAACCTTCTGTTCTCCTGCACAGGCTTATAGGAAACCACATGTCCCATTCCAAAGCCATTTGAGCTGATTTATTTGAAGGAATCATAATTCTGGCCAGGAGCACCTTCTTTAGACTCATCAAGTATAGTTAAAGGTAGTGATGGCAATTTTTACTGCACACATTAGTGAGAGCAGCCTTTGTGTGGAGCATGGATGAAGGTTTCAGTTTGTTTTGCTGGTATTAAGAAAACTACAGAAATAGACATTATAGAAAATATGTGATGGGCTGATTGCCTACTGAAATACAGCCATGCCTCCTGGGCTTACCAGGAGATAAAATGCTTACCTAGGTTTGATATTTTATTATATATTTCAGAGGAACTTAGATTTAATAGTCTATTTCAAAAAGAGAGTGGAGGAAAAACTAGTGACTTGAAAATTTAACATTGCACTTCTTCATGAATACTTTTCTTGGAAACCTAAACTTCCTTGTCCAGGAGGTTCTAGAAAAAGCCTTGATTCCTTTCACTGGGACCTCATAGCCCACCCAAGCTTCTTATTTTTTAGGAGTTGTATTTAATCTTTATGGATAAATTATGCTCCACAGCTGAGCATGCCTTTAAATCTTAATGTGACCACTTGTGAATTTTTCATGTAACTCTTTCAATCCCAAATTAAGAATTGTTTCCAGGAAATAATTGTGTTTAATGCTACTAATCAGTGAGCTAATCATTTTAAGTCCTGAACATATCAGTACATAATTTGGAATTAGCTGTAAAATTAAACTTTTTTTTAACCGTAATTACTTAGAGTTTGCATTAAAAGATCTAGGAAAAAAATGTAACAATGGTTTTAAACATGCTATTGTTAGTATATAGGAAAATACTTACATGAAAGCAACAAAAGCAATGTGTATTCTGTTGGCCAAGGTATATATTGCTATAATATTATTACAAACCTGTTAGTTAAAAAAAAATCACTGTGGGGACAGAGGAGAGGTATTCAAGATTTGGTTGTTTTCTAATAGAGGGGAGGGTGCAGGGGAGTGGAATGGAGCTCTGCCCTCATTTGGAATCAAGCTAAACTGTGCTGCAGTCTTTACAAAGCCCAGCAGATTTATCTGCAAGTATATCAGCTCAGAAAATGTTAATATAATTTAAAATTCTGTAACAGAATTAATACACAAATTCAGACTTGTACATGAATTCTGAAGGGACTGACTTTTACAGACAGCACACAAGATTTTTCCAGTTCCTTAAAACTGATGATGTAAGAAGCCTCTCAGAAGTTATGGAAAATAGCTTTTTCCTGGAAGTGAGAGAAATTGCAAAGCATGCCTACCCACTTCCTGGCTGCACAAAAGAACCCCTGGGGCTGCAGAGGTCTGTGCAGAGTTCAGTGTTTGTGGTCCATGGGAAACCTGTGGCAGGCCAGCTCTGCTTGGCCAGTGTTCTCAACATGCAATTCAGTTTAGCATGGGGTGATGGGGCTTTGCTGGAGGTAAGGAAAACTACTCTGCAGTTGAGGCCTGTCAGCAAAATGCATCCTGGATTTCCAGTTCTTGCTTCTGCTTTTTCCATTTTTTTTTTTAAGCTTTACATTTTCATTTTGTTTGGATGTGTGCATAAAGAAGGGAGGTGTGAGTTTTCTGTACCCTGGCAATTTCACAAAGTCCTGCACCAAAGGTTGCTTCCACTTCCATTGGCTTTGTCTCAAAACCCTCTGTGCACAAAGTTGTATTGTAGCTTTGTGATTGCAGTAAATACGCACATCCAATTAATATTTAAAGAGGAATATTGAAATGTTTGAAAAGAAGAGATTATATATGTCTATAAGCTTCATACATAATCCAAAAGGGAAAGAAAAATATCAGCTGTTACCTTAGGTAGTCTACAATTGAAAATTATTTGTAACTCAGCCATAAGCAACCTTTTTCTTTTATTGGAAGAAATATTTGAATATAGGCATTCTTTGCAGGTGATGTTAAAAATACTCCTACACCAGTACCCTGAAAACTGTGAAGTGACACCATACTGCCAAAAGCTGTTACTTGTGTTTGAAAATCAAAGGTGTCACTTTTTTTTCTGAAGAAGATCCTTTAAAGGAAAATCAGAAAAAAATTATTATGAAAGGGATGGCTTATATATTTGCCACAGCCTAATTTTTGTTAATCTGAAATCCAGATCTTGTAGTATTTGCTCAGAAACTGCAAGACTGGTTCTCCTGTTTTTCAGTAACTTTCTTGTGAGTATCTTGATCCTGTGTGCTTTTAATTGTGTCCCTGCATCCTAATTTTTGTTTTGCACTTTGGAGACAATTCCACAAGTGTATAACAGGAAGGAAATCAGGTTTTTCTTTTGCTGTCTGCATGCCAACAAACGGCCAATAAAAAGGAAGAGGAAATGAGTAACCAATATACATGGGGAAGTTTTCTCTCTGAACTACTGAAAGATACTCTGATGTGTTTATAATTTTGTCTGACTACACAGTGCAGAAAGTGTAGCTTAAATTATTTCCATGGGCCTTGTAGCTTTTCCTGTGTAAGCAAAGAGATGCCTTTGGTTCCCCCAAGCCACCGTCCCTGTCAGACATGGAGGTGGCCTTTGCTCTGCAGAGTGAGATCCCCTCCCCTCTGTCCCTGCAGCAGGGGGGATTCCTGTGCTCAGGAAAGGAGGCACAAGATCAGAGCCAGAGTTGGAGGTGCCTCAGTGCCATCCCAGGATTCAGAGTTCAGTGACAGAAGAGGAAGAGGAAGGGTTTCCACACACTCAGTACACACACATTTCATTCTCTGTTTCTGCATTGCACACTAAGGTACAATGTTTGCTCACTGAACTCAGCAGAGGACTCAACCAGCCACAGAAAAGCTTTTATTTTATGCCAGTGATAGTCCATTAATTTAATAGTGTCACAAGCTGCTGAAAACCAGCATTCAGTAATGAGATGGACTCAGTCCTTTTACAAAACATACTAGATTCAACTTCGAATGTTTGAGACAAACCTACATTTCCAAGGCTTTTCTACAGAGGGACATTCAGGAAAACAAATTATTTCCAATTACAAAAAGATAACTTTGAAGAAGTTATGCTGCTTTAAAGCCTTAGGTGATTGCAGAGTTAGTGTTCATTTGATTTGGGTTGCTTGAAATGACACTAACCTGTATTGAAATGGCTTCAGTTGGATCCATCCATTTCTAGAGTTTATTCAGATTAATTTTCTTCACTACATGCTGTAAAGGCTGGAGTCACCTTTTTAGGTGGAAATCTTTCTGTCTCTGAAATCAGTGCATAGATGTGATGTTTCATGATGTTTCACCACTCCACCCTCTTTGCAGTGACTGATCTGGAGTTAAATACCCATGACATGGAACCAGGAGGCACCTACTGAACACCTTCTGTGTTGCAGGTGGTTCAGGAAGTGCAGAAGAAAGGACTCTTGAGAAGACCAATAGATTTAATGTTAGCTGCATACCTCATTCTAGCCACGGGATTTTGCATTTTTAGGGGCATGGTAAGTTGAACATATTTTAATAATTTAAGCTAATTTTCAGTTGAACTTTTAAATTTGAGTCTGTATGAAAAAGCATGTACATGTAACATTTGGGTTCAAATAGGCCTTAGATATAAAAAGATAAATTACACATGATAACTACTGGTGCTTTGCTTCTCCATTTTGTGCTGTGTGTAGCATGGTTTTCAAAATGAGGTGCACAATCTCCAGAGTAAATAGCATCCCAAGAGAAAATCAACACCACCTAAAACTGTTTTCATTCGTCTGTTGTTCCACAAATGGCCAAGAGCATGGAGACAAAACAACTAAAGTAATTCTGTGTTCACGTTTTCATATTTAAAATTATATACAAAACCAAGTTAGCTTACACTGCATGAGAGAGAGGAGAACATTTCCATCTAAAAGGAAAACAAAAGTTATCCAAATTACCTGAACAACACACATTGTTTCTACTTACCAAGAGACAATTTTTAAAAATGGTTTCTCTCTAAGCATAGTTGATTGAATTAAAATTTCTGAGGGAAGGAAGCAGCAGTGAAAATGTTTTCAGGAGTAAATCCAGTAGTAGGTAAATATATTCCCTTGTCAGCTCTAGTGCATTTTCTGTGTTAAGCAGAATGAAACTTGTGTATCATTCAGTGAGCACAGCTCAAATGTTTAGGCATCTCAGATAACTGCCTGCTTGCTTGATTTGTAGATTTGATCCTTTCTAGAATAATTCAAATAGAAGGTGATGATAAATACCCAGGAACATTTTATTTACCCAGTGCAGATTGTCTTTTTGTAGTTGTGCTGCTCACATTCCTCTCTCACCTCCTGTTTCTCTTAAAACTTGCCTCTCAGAAACATTTTTTTCTTCTGATTTGTCAGACTGCTTTATTCCTTACAGATCATGTTACTTCAGAGCACCACTGATACAGGTTAAATCAGCTGGTTTACCTGTAATTCCACTATGGAAAATGGTCTTACTTGGTTCTGCAGTCCCACTTCATTTCTCAGATGAATTTTTTTTGTTGATTTTGAGCCTGTGGTAATTTACTCCTATATTTCCTTCACCAAGCAGGGATTGCTTACTGGCCTTGCTTATACATACAGAGAGCAGCTGAACATCTCTGTGTGAGGTGCAGGAACCATAATTTTGTGCAAAAGTTCATAAAACACGGTCCATTATAGTCCACTCAGACCTGCTTCTTGGGTGCCCATGTTGGGAAGAACGGGGAGGAATATTGACTGTAAAGTTGTGCACGCCCTCTGAGAGTCACCTACAAATGCAGATGAAATCCAGCTGTGCAAAACTCACTGTTCAGCCCTGTAGCTCAGGCATTAGCAATGGGACAGCTGCTCACATGGATTGCTAGCTCAATTTAGAGCAGAATTTTCTGTAGTAGTTTTAAGGCCTACCATAAACAGGGACTATTTTTGCAATCTCTCCATGTTTATTTGGAACATTTTCTTCCTATAGGAATGTAAAATGCAATAATCCCTCCTTTACTACTCTCAAAAATGATTACTTTAAGTAACACCTGTTTCATGCATTGCTCTCTACTGCTACCTTTTCTTGGACTACATCCATGGCTTGCTATCCTACAACTGGGTGCTTATCCTGAAGTTTCTACTCTTAGAGCAATTTTCCATTGGAAAGTTCATTTGGTGGGATCAAACGCTATTTATCAGAGCAAATCAATAGCAATTATACTTTTACAACAGCACAGCCAACTGACTAAATTCTCTTCCAGTGAAAATCTTCAAAGCAGGCTGCTAGCATTTCCTCACAAGCCCACTGAGCAGGAGCTGAGAGGAGGCTGCATTTCACCTTTTAATGGGTGATGGCATGGGTCACCTTTGCAAGCTCCAGGGTAGCTGTGCTGCAGGCCAGGAGTGCACCTGTAGGGCTGGTAACACCTGTGAGGGTGGCTGCTTTCAGAACAGATTGATCACTGTAAGTTTTAAAACTTCTCAGATTGCTCTGGACTGCCCTGCTGAGCTGTGCCGGCTGTACATTCAACTGCACGAGCCCTACATAAAAGACCCTGCTGCCTATCCCAAGCTTCAGGTAAAGCAGTGCCCATGGAGTGGCAAGGAGTGATTTGTAAACTGGTGCAAAGATGAAGCCATGGGTATCAGAGATGACAAGATCAATATGGGAATTCTCATTCATGGCAAGTTAAAGGGTCTTTTCTGGTACCATTTCTAGCCGTTGTAGGATACAAGCTCCTTGGTGTGATAAACTTAGGTTCAAATTGGTTACATGGAGCCACACATCCTAATTACTCAGGGTTCTTTTAATACAGCCCATGACTCAGATCTGCATGCTTTTTATGTTCATTTCCTTTCCTTAGAAAAGAAAAGTAGAGTTTCGGTCTGGAATTATGGAGCAAGAAGGGATGTAATAGGACTAGATTACTTAAGCTGACATTGCACTTCCATCCCCAGTGACACACTTGAAAAAGGGCACTTCATACAAAAAGCATTGCAGATGAGGGAATGCTGTGCTTCTGTTTTGTAGTATTTGATGTTGACATTATTTTGAAAGCCTGGCTGCTGCACATGGACAGGGCCCAAAGCAGTCAGAGGACAGAAGGGTGAGGAAATGAGCAGAAACCGAGTGTCACTGCTGGATGAGTTCATTCTGGGAGGGGAGGACATGGATGTGTCCCACAGCTCCCAGCTGAGAGTGCAGTGGAGCCTGACAAAGGCTCCCTGTGTTGCATGGACAAGGAGTTAAGCCAGGCCATGCTTTTTGGCATGGTCTCAAGATAGTAAGGGGCAGGAATTCGTGTCCTGGATGAAGTGGGTATGGATGGGGCAAGGAGACAACAGCCACCAATATCAGGAGAGACCTTAGGGTAGCTGGATCCAGTCAATAGTATCCAGGTGTGAAATAAGCCTGGGAATCATTGCTGCCAGCAGTGTAGTTTTGAGTAGTCTCAGCTTCTCAGTAAGCAGCTGACTGATTTTTAAATGCATCTCCCTCATGCTGCAGAACAACTGATATTTGTGTTTGCAATGCAGATGCTGGCATACATGTTCTACTCAGTGCCATACTATGTGATTGCTCTGTATGGCCTGCTGGTGCCTGGCTGTTCCTGGATGCCTGATTTGACCCTTATACATGCTGGAGGACTAGCTCAGGTATTTCTTTGAAAAATTTTCACTTTTAAATTACATAATAGTAAGTAGAGACCTGTCGAATGAATAAGGGGCCCAGGGCTTGACCTTCCCATGCAAGTTTTGTGCTGATGTAACCCAGATCACCTTTTGTATCTGTAAAAACCCCTTGATTTAAGGGGGTGAAGAATCAAATCTACTACTCTCTAATGACCACATTCTTGCTTTAGCAGACTTCTCTCCTTCTACACAATGTTTTTATTGGGCTTATTTAAACCTTATTAAGCACCACACACTCTTTAGCTGCAACCATGAAGGAAGCCCATCTTAAAGCTGTGACAGTCAGTTGTAAAAAAACCCAACAAAACCCAAACACAACACAACAGCACATTACATTGTTTCCATAATATGTGTTGACCAGGTAGGTAGTTTGAAATAAATAAATTGAAAAAGTATCTCCTTGTCACACAAAATGTACAGTATCAGTGGATGATGTTGAGAGAACTCAGGGAACCTCCTGGGCCACAAACCACAGTAACACTCAAATGTGTTTGTGTTGCCAAAGGCAGACAATGATCATATTTCTTTTACTCATTCCATTCTGGTTCTCTTAAATAAACAACTGTAGTTAATTACTAAATGGGGCTGCTACTTATCAGAAGGCTGACCGAAACAAAACAATTCAACAGGAACTAGTAAATGACTTATGACAGACAGATGAGCATTAAACAGATGAGACACAAGGACAATTAGTTTGTTCTGTACATAGGAAATGAAATGTGTGTGCTCAGAACATCCAGACAATGCAGAAAATAAGCACAATAATCCTGCCACAATAGTGACAACATAGGTACACAGCAGTAACTGTAATTCAAATACCTCTACGAGACAAACACAAACCAGCACTTGGTTCCTCAGGTCTGAGATAATCATGGATACAAACTACAATCCACTTTAACTGCCCAATAAGAATGGTGGAGTGACATTTTCTATTTGGGAGCAGTTACCTCAGAGAACAGGATTTTTTTCTTCTCTATCAGTTTATAGAGAATCTTGAACTATCATGTGATATCAAAACAGAATCTGGCAAACATTAATGAGGAAGTTTAGATGCTCAAAAGGTATCATAAATACTGTGCAGCTGGCCAAAATCTAATTCAAAAAAACAAAAAGCACAAGCTAGCTAAGTAGGCAAGGCTGTGTTGGGAACTTTCCTCTCCTGACAGTTTTTTCAGGTTCTGTAAATTGCCCAGACAATCAGGAAAGAAACCACTCCTTCAAAGATTTTTTAACACAAGAAGTAAATCAGAAGTCAGTGTGCCAACTATCACAGCATTGCAAACTTACCAGAAAGCTCAGCTTCCCAGTCTGGAGGTGATTTTTTTTTGTTGGTTTGTGGGTTTTTTTCCCCCTTCTATACCTTTCCTGTAACAAATAATCACTTTGTTTAACAGCCCTTTGTACCTTTTAGATGTGTGAATGCTACACTTTGTTGCTGAAGTGTAAAACCCCTGTTACTCTTTGTGGTTCAGCCTCAGGATAGCCATTTGAACATTAGACTAATACCCAAAATTTCCCATTTCACTATTTAAAGCTCATCCTGACACCAGAAAATGCTGTGGGCTGACAGAAAATGATTAAGAGAACTCTATGTTGCTGTGCACTCTTCATATTACCTTGCTTCAAAAAAACAGTTGTTGACATTTGGGAGGGTTTTTTGTCATTTTTACTTTAATGTGCTGGAGGATGAACCTCAAGTCATCCTACAAGTGAACATGATTTAATTGATTTGACTTGGTAAACTGGGACCAACCTGGGATATAAAATATATGTGAGAATGAATTGAGGACTCTTTCTAGATTATTTGGGTATTTTGTCATTTTGAGGCAAAAACCACATTTACAGGGTGGTCTGCTGTTATCTTAAGTTAAAACACTTGTTTAATTGATAATTAAAACATATGTAGTTACCAAAACACATTTTGCTTCCTCTGACACACAAAGGTCCAATAAAGGTAAATATCTGATGGTAGAAGCAGTGGGCACTGCTCCCTGGGAATGAACACTGCTCCTACAGATAGGGAACATGGAGATTTTAATTGTTTTTATTTCTACTACTATGATGTACGTTTTACAAAAACAACTCACAAAAGACCATGTGATGCATCTAAACTAAGAACCTCCAAAGTGCCTACTGGCCTTTCACACAGACACACATTTACTGATTTTCAGAATTACAAATAACTCTCAGCTTGAATGACTCCATTACTAACATTCAGACTCCAAAACCAGTTGTGACCCAATAATTACTAGACTTTCTGAAGCTTCAGGAGGAGCTCTTTGAATTTCATACGAGTAAAGTACCAGGAGCTTTGATTATACAAAAGGGTTGGAACAGCCTCTGAACTTAATGAAATTGGTATTTCCCTATGCAAGTGAGCCACATGAGAAGGGATGAAGAGCCACAGCCTTGCATGGCCAAAATCATTCTGTCTCACCAACTCTCTGCAGCCCATTTCCCTGGTTTCTCAAATGTAGAAGATATACTTCTACCCCCTCTCAATGTTTTCCATAACCCTGCCATTTTTGGTGGCTATTTTCTACAGTGCTTCTTGTCTATCAGTGACCCTAAACCCAAAAAGTGGATTTTTCTAGGTTACTCCCTGTCTATTTGATGGCTTCCTTAGGCTCATGAAACCAGGTCCAAACCCTTCCAAAGTTATAAGTCTTTGTCTGATTTTAGTCAGTGTTAGAGAGAAGGCACAGAGTGAAGAAGGACTCCTAACCTTTTTCTGGGTCCTTCTCTGTCCTTAACTGCAGGGTAAAAAATACTTGAAGTATTGCCTATGATTAGGCAAGAAGGCAAAAAAATATTGTAAGAGATCCAAAACCAGATTGCTTCTACAGACAAGCAGGTGAAAGAGAAGCAGGCAGACACAGACTGCAGTTGCCAAGCTGGGCAGTGCCACATCCAGCACCAGCTTCCAACTGCTGCGGGAATGCTCGAGGAGCAGCGTGGCCAAGGCTCTGGGGTAACAAAGGCTGGATGTGAGGCATGTAAGGCTACCTCAGAAGGTTACCTGCAGCATCTCATCTGGTTGATTTCTCAGCCATGGGTCATGGGTTTGTTGGAGCCTCAAAATTCTCCACTTGGAGAGGGGATCCGTAATAAAGCACTGAGGAATGGCTTATTTGCTGAGAGACCCCAATCAAGGCAACACAACAGACTCGAGGTTTCTCTCACTGAGCCCAGCCTACTGCACACAGGCACAGAGCTCTGCAGGGACTGACAGCTCAGAATTAGGGGTTTGGTGCCAGTCTGCCTGGTACTCAAAGGAAGAGCAGGACTGGGCTACTGGTGAGTGAGAGATCTGCTTTTAAGACATATCCCCTGCTCCAAGTTAAAAAAAGAGGGGAAAGAAAAAAAAGAAGTAGCAGCAGAGAACAGTAATGGAAGAGAAACACAGGAGATTAAAGACATAACATAATTTTCATAGAGGCAAATCAAATAAATTAAAAAAACATACTCTACAGACATAAATATCCTCCTCGGTAATGAAAGAAGAAACCATGTGTTACAGTGAAAAACAAGTCTAATAAACAATAACTTCATTATATGGTGCATCATTAACTACTAAAAATCTTTGTAGGCTACAGACAGGACATCATGTTACTGCTTTTTGGTTTTACAACAATTAAAGCTCACTAATGTGCCACAACTCCTGTAAGAGAGAAGACCACACAGTAAGGCTTAGATACTCAGGCATCTTGGGAGCTCTGGGGGTTCTAGGTCTCTCAGAAGCATCCTCTTACAGCTCCTTCTGACAGAGTTTACTATGAATTATGAGAAATTTACTATCAACTTACTCTGATGCACAGCTGGCCACTCTCCCAGACAGGCAGGCCTCACAATCCTTCACAGAGAAGCAGCAGCTTTGCAGCTTGTTCACCCCAGACAAGGTTCTGAAATGCAACCCAGAGGCTCTCAGTGTCTGGAGCAACATCAGACAGCCCAAGCCTGCAGCCTGCTGCCTGGGACTCTGCTGTCCTGTGCTACAAAAGGGCTTTGCTCTGCCTTCCTGGGAAGGCTCCCACACCAGGAGAGGTAGCAGGGATTTGAGCAAGCCCACCCAGGTGCCAAAGGCAGGTGAGAACAAATGGGCTGCAAGAGACAGAGTGAATCACCAGGCTGATACAGAAAGGCTGCTGACAGTGTGCCCCTGAACATCTGTTGGCTGTGCAATAGCTATTTACAGAAACTTGCTAAGTGGCACTCTGCTGAAGTGTGTTTGTATTTGATTTCGTTGATTACTTTGTTTCCTGGCTCAGGTTTGCTCAATGAGCTCTCCCAATTCAGTTGAGGTGGTTGGAATCACCAATTTCTGTTTCTGTTTTGATGGATGGTCTCAGCCTAACCTTTTGCTAGGGCAGTGTACTGAAATACCTCCACTTTATTTCCCATTCTACTTTGCTGTGACCAGAACCATGTTCTTTGTGAGGCCAAAATGACTCCTGCTGAAGCCAGAACTGAGGATGATTTGGTCATAGTGTACCCCTCTGTGTTCTAAAATCCTGGTGTCCCAGTGCTCTCCTTATGATCAAACTGATGTTTATCTTCTCAGATCTCTTCCATTGCTAACTAACTAAATAGTAATAAACAACTGGATGCACAATAGTTAATGTGAATGAGCTGTGGCTTGAAATAGCAGGTAACAGATGGAAACAAAAGACACCAACTATCCTGACACTTCTATCTTTAAGTGTTGGTTTTTGCTAAAAATATGCTTCAGGCCAGCAAGCCTGTCTGTGCCTATAACCTTCACTGTTTGCTCAATCTATACTTCAGAACAGGTCCAGCCAAAACCCAAATACTGCAGACATTTTCTGAAATCATCAGGAGTTCTAGGATCAGAATCTGGAGCAATCTGGGTTTAAGATTAAAAAATCCAAACCCAAGCCAGAACTATCACAGGTTCCAAGAATCTCCTTTCTAACTTTACTCAGAATGAGTGTCTGGCTGCTCCCACTGATGCCTAACTCCCAACAACCCTCCCAGCAGGTGGGTGAGAGCCCCCCCTGACTGGGCTCTGCTGGGATGTGCCCTTCAGTGGCCAGTTTTCTGGGGAAGGATCATGGACCCTCTAGCACAAATTATGACCCAGAAAGCCAGGGTGGAATCCTGTACCTGATGAAATGATCAGTGACACCACGTGCATAAAACAAACCTCTTACCATGCCACTGATGGTTCCAGTTATGCCTCATACACTGAGATATTAATGATTTTAGTTTAGACTGTGTTTTTATACCACTGTGCAAAACTTTGATGGATAATTCTGAAATAAGGGCTGGTTTGGAAAATGTTACTGGGGATGCAGACTTGCATGCAGATTATGCCATCTTTCCAAAAATATACATCAACTTTACCTTTTTTTAATATATGTGTTATATACACACCACAGGCTCAATTTTCCCATATTGGTGCTTCTCTTCATGCTCGAACTCCTTACATCTACAGAGTCCCTGAAGAAGCAAAAGAGTTTTTCCTGATATTGAACATAATGTATGGGATTCTTCCCCAGCTGTTCGCTTACAGGTGTGTCAACAAGCCAGAGTTTTTTATGAAACCAAAACAAGAAGAAAAAACAGAATAGCAGAACTGTTTCCAGCTCCTGTCCTTGGCTATGTATATAACTGGGTTGGGATGTAACTGAAGTGCTCACATGGAACCCAGATGAAGTGTGTAAGATGTGTAGAATTGCACAACTGTGTAGTCGCACGGCCTGCTTTGTTTGTCCTACTGAAAAAGGGAAAATAAAGATGACTGCCTTTAGCACCACTTCTCAACATTGTGACTTTGCGTGGCAGTGGATTGCCAGTTCCCACAGCTATTTTTAAGTAAGCTGCTTTGACAGTTTTAGAAATACTGCATGAAGTTAAATAATAATAATGATGTCAGTGTTTAGCCTCCACACGCTGAAGAATAGCAGTGCTAGCAGTCCCTGCACAGAGCTACTGCACAACATGAAGGTCAACATTATGAAGCATGAAAAATTAACATACATAACTCTGTCACATGCACATGTTTTATTTGTCAAAAAGTATGTCTTGTTGGGTCAACCTTGTTAAAAATCCCAAGAAATCTTTTAAGAAGCAATCAACTCTTGTGGTAAGACTACATATATGATAAGCAAATCATATAGTTTTGTTAATTCTCTTCAGGATTCACTTCTGCAAGGACTGCTCACCTGCTTGAAGCTGAGCAGGTGCTCACCAGCACTTATGGGCTGGGCACAGAGGGCTCAGGACCGTGAGCCACTGGGCTCAGGCTGCTCGTGCATTTCCAGAGAGGAGGGGTTTTGGCTGTGTCTCTGCAGCTACTTTTGCTAATGCTGCTGGCTCAGAAACAAGCAGCAGCAAACACAGCGACCTTGGTTTGGGCAGCTTATGCTTCTATTTGCAATTACAGCTATTTCTATGCCTTCTATGTGTATTTATATTAAAAGCAGTACACCTAGTGCCTTTCTCACAGATGAAACTAGCTGATACATTTTAACTGGAAACACTTGGGTATGTTGATTTCTTGGTGTTTTGATTGAAAGAATTTTATTTTTAAGCCTAATCAGTAACAAGGAAGCAGTTCACATACCTGTGTGTTGCACCCTGCACAAGGGGACCTTCAGAGCACTTTGAAATTCAGGCTGTAACACTCTCCTGCTGAACACTGCCGTGCAGTTCCCAGCAGCAGTCAGAGGACAGGCCCCAGGTTTTACACCTCCAGCCAAAGGGGCAGGTCCAAAACAACCACAGCACCCCTCAGGCAATCCTTGCTGGCACCCAGCATCCCTGGTGCAGCTCCTCAGGCTTTGGGATAGCTCCATCCCAGTGCCTCTTCCCAGGGAAACAAACCCAGTGCTGCTGGGCTGTCACAGGAGATGTGGCTCACAAACAGGGATTTGAGCCTCTGATGTTACTTTGATGTCTTTAAAGAAACTTTGAATACATTCAAGATGAATTTAATGACCTCCTGTTATCCAGAAAAGGCAAAGTACAGAAAAAATAAAGATCTCACCTGCACTTGTATCTATTATGGTCAACTCATGTTAACAGAATGTTTTGCTTTAATACTTGACTTACATTAATACCTCACATTATTACACGTATGAAGCCAAATATGACGCTAACTTAGTTGCTTACAACCTCAAACCTTACTCCCAATACACATTCCAATAAATTTATTCTGTAAAAACAATACATTTTTTTTGTTTCCTTTTTGTTTTGGTGGTTTTTTTTGTTTTTTTTTCCTCGTGGTTTTTTTTTTTTTTTAGTTTTTTACAGTAAACTCATCAACTACAAACCTTGAATACGCAAAAGATGTTCCAAGGACAAGCATAACAAGGATTGATAAAACCAGACTAAATATGTTTTCACAATAAAAGCTGGCATAAAAATAAATAAAAATCTCTATTATCACAATAGCAACAATAATGTACACAGAGTAATGGATTTGGAATGCTTACTTACTAGTCTAGTTCTATTTCCAAAAGGAAAAAAAAAAAAGCCAGAATGACAGCATCCTTTTTTAAGCCTTTTGTTATTTAAAATTGATGTTTTGTTTTGGTTTCCCATAGGGCTGTATATCACAGTAAGCTTAAAAATGGAAAGCATCCAAATGAATGATTTCAAATTGTGTTGGCATTGGAAAAATCCTTGTATTAATCTAAAGAAACACAAAAAGACTTTCACTAACTCCACATATAGGAACTAAGTCAGATAGTGTACATTACATCATGGTTTGGAGAAGTATTAAGAGTATAACTAGCTAGGTACTTCTAATAAGGAAAGGTATTTTATTACATTATTGAACTTGGTGGTGATTTCAACTGAAGAATTTTTCTTTTATGTTGTAAACTGATCAAAACCCAAGAAAGAATAGATATAGGAAAATTTAAAATTATGTTTGTATGTGGAAGATTATTGTAGCATTGTATGGAGGGGACTCATTTCTAAGATTTAGTTGTGTTTAAAAAATGTTGATTTAGAATGATAAAATTTGGAGTTATGCCTTTTCTGTCTAGAAAAGGAATCTAAAACATATTCAAGTATGCAATATCTTCATAAACCTCAGCCACTGGAAAAAGGGCAACTTCATGCAACCAAATAATATGAAAATCAAAAAGTAACCCTTAGAAAAAAGGGTAAAAATGTCATTTCTGCAAACACAACGGATAGGAATGTGAATAATGTGCATACAAACTGGGATGCTGTTGATGGTACTAATGAACAGATGTGGTGACTCATATCAAATCCAGGAATATTAGACAACCAAACATGTAACCTTCTTGTGTTTTCCCTTAATATTCAGCAGTCATTATGTTGGTTAAGTCTGAAAGAGAAAGAGGAAAAAGTCATATTTAATGTAAGAAATAACATGCTGCATCAAATTTAATACAACTGATTTCGTATTTCCACGCTTAAATGTCACAGGTACAAGTAACCACCTGGACTGTTCAAACAAATATTTTTTTCTAGAGAAAGATTTGTTACATCAAGTAAACATATCACTACAAAATATTAACGAGCAGAGTTTAAAAGTAAACATTTAGGGCTGTGTTCAGTTAGCAGCTCCAGCAATGTATGTTGGCAGGTTTTTCCCCCAGTCACTCCATTACAAACCTTGTAGCACACCTCAGGCACAACTAAATTTTGGTTTTTTCCACTGCCCTAAATCACTGATGGGCTTCATGCAGGAGCTCAGGCACTGCTGCATTCCTGGATGTCCAGCCACAAGAACACCCTCTTGTTCAAATACATGAAAGCTTAGCAAGCATGAGCAAAGATAAACATTTCCATCGCTAAGGGATCCAAATGCTGCTTCTGAAAAGGAAATGGTTTGGCTCCAGTTCACTGTAAGGTGATGACAGAAAAGGAAGGAACTCCCACTCCCACAGCTGAGTCAAGGTCAGCTCTTGCTTTCCCTGACATTAGCAGGGTCAGGGTCAGACTCCTCACATGCTCATGCCAAGTATCTACAAGCCTCGGTTTCCTCAGATTGAACAGAGATGGCAAAACTCACCCTGGGACATGAAACATTAGCCAGCAACATGACAGCATGCAGTGCACCATGACCACCCACCTCTGGCCAAGGCGTCCCTTCTACAACACTACACTATCTTCCCTGTGTTTGGTCAGTGCAGTTCTCTCCTATGACAAGTGGTTTGTGAACAACAGTAAAAAGGGAAACCTGTGCTTTCCGTGTGGGAGCTCCTGGTACATCCTGACTAAGGACACACAACCAGGGGTTATTGGCAAGTGCTCAGCATGCAGCGATGGCTTACAGCAATTCCTGGAGCCCTGACTCCCCCAAAAGGTGTAACCATGGCTGCCCATCCAGCACTCTACACTCCAGGGGCCTCTCTCCTGTTTCAGAGTCGGTGAGATCATACTTAGAGATCCTTGGGGAGGTTCACTGTTGTTCCTTCGCTTCAGACTCAGACACCCATTAAAACAACTACATGTGATCAGTCAGTCAAACCCTGCTTTTCTGCTAAGGCTCCCACTGGCTGCTGCTGCCCAGCACTGACAGGTAGGATGGGGTAACACAGTTGGTTCCTATGCTGGAACTCTCAGACCCAGTACAGAAAAGTGTCCTTTTAGAGTATTAAACCTTTGCAATCATTAACCACAATTCCCTTCTGGGTAATGTCCAGAGGATTGGGTAGGATCATTCTTACATGGGGTGCTGGGAACATGAATGCTTCCTCTCCACACTGACTCACAGATACAGCTGTTGGGCCACATACAGTGTGGCACAGGAGGGACAATGAAGAGACAGATAATGCAAGTCAATTCTCCAAGGTTTTCACAGTTGCCAGTGCCAGGTTCCATCATGGTACACATTTTGCCTCCTGGGTGCACTGCCAGGTGCCCCAGAAGTCAGCAGGTCCCTGGTCCCCAGCAGCAGAGAGCCCCAGGGGCAGCGTGGCTGCTCAGACCTGGCTGCCAGCCCTGCCCTGCCCTGCAGCTCCAGCACAGCCGCCGGTCAGGGATGCGGCAGAGCTGAGCACGTCCCCCGGTCTCCATGGTTTCATGTCTCGTCAGAAACAGATCAACTCTCAAACATCTTTGTTTGAACAAGGCTCCCAGCTTCACTGGGAGCTATGGTACAACGTGTGCCATGCTGCCCAGCACTGCTGCACGCAAAGGGAAGAGCACAGGATCTGACTGGTTCGAGTGCAAAGTTTCTGTTATCAGTGACAGCACAGAGAAAGCAGCAGGGAACAAAAATACATCCACAAACTGCCGTCTGTTTTTCTGGCACAGACTTTCTTCCTTAACAGTGTCTGGCAACTGATTCAGCCATCCTGTACTTTAAAACAGCACGGGCAGAAGGATAATTGTTTACTTGCTCTGTACAACAGTTGTTATTCCATGTTGGTTTGAGGTCAAAGTGGTTACGAGATTCGATGTACATAGAACTGCAAATATTTCATCTATACTGGTTGCTTTAATCTCAATTTGCATTCAGATACTTATGCTTTCTCTGAGTTATGTCCCATGTCCTTAGCCAGCAGTGCTGTTATCCTGAGGTACTGGAAGGCAGCAGACAGCACAACTCTTTACACCATATATTATGCCACTATTTGATTTTTGCAAAGAAATTTTTACCGTGTAACAGTTAGACACATTCTTACAAATGTTATCATTTGCTTTGAAGGGTAGATTCTAGCATGCCTCAAATTGCAGGAAAAGAAAATTAGACAGAAAAACATACTCTGTTTTCATTTTTTTCTACAAAATGCTTTTACATTGAACCAAGCCCTATATGCTATGCTTTCAATGCTGATAACCCCCCAAACCTGTTATGCAGCCTGACCAATGTTATTTTTGATAAGTAAAGAAGAGCAAAGTAACCAAACATCTCAAAACATGAGAAGGACACAGTGAATCTGTTTTTTTCTGGCCAGTTTGGCCACTGCACTTGTACTTCACAGCAGTAACTGGGATTGTTGCTACTCCACAAGAACGCCACAACAAAAAAGCCTGGACACAGGCTGTTTTAAATATGTTCTCCCAAATGCAATGGTGTCAGGTGGCAAGACTTTTTGGACGAGATTTTGATCCCCTTATTCATGCTGGCAGTTGCCACCACAAATAGATCCACTGACTCAGTTGGTAACTGATTGTCAGTGTGAGTAAAAGGATCACAGTCCTTTACTCCATTTTAATATTCAGGCTGTACCAGAAGCAAGAAAATGTATTTCATTTCCAGCAAATTTATTCTTCTCTGAAGACAGTAAAATCATTCACCTCCTGCACCTGTACACCAAGCAAATGCCTCCTTTACCAACACACTGCCCAGACTGTCACTAAAACAGTGAATACCAAAATGAAAACTTGCCACATACCCTGTATGCTGACCCTGACCTTCAAACACTCTCTAAGAAGGCCAGAACCACAGCCAGCTTTCGAACATGAGTACATGGCCATCCAGAAAGTAAAAGTAAAAAGCAGTTTAGGTGTTCAGTTACAAAGATTCATAGTTATGCCAGCCAAGAACTAAAGTCACCAGATTTAAATCTGCTTAAAGTAAATCTGCTGCCATGAATTCACTGATTTATGAGCTAATTTAATACCATGAAAGTAAACAACATAGAGCCATGAATACTTTTCCACCAGAAAATTCTCTTTATGGGGTATTCTGAAAAAGCCAAAACAATTTAGTATTTAACGGCAGAGAACAGTTCTGGGGTGATTCTATGACTCAAGATTTGAGCAAACTCTGGGATGGGCTGTCTTAGCCAATACACTATCAGTTAATTAATATCAGATGATTAACCCCTGAGGCTCAGGCTCTGCATCTTTCAGGGGAAGGGATCAAGACAAAGAACAGCAGTCAGGGAAAGAGCTTGAAAAACAGGTAGTGACAGGACACAATTACCAGCTATGGTTGGGGCTGAGGAAATGTCTCTTTCTTGAGAGTTCCTATAGTACTCAAGAATAGCTCAGAAACTAAGGGATGGAGATAAAAAAAGAAAACACCTTTGTCTACCCAAGGGATAAAAAGAAAATCACAGGTTGAGCCTTTGAACAGTATGAAATTGGCTGAAAAAAATATAATAGCTCTGAAAGTACTTTTATTTGCTCTGGGTTTGAGTCTTCAGGAAGCTATCACTTTGCATTTTCAAGCTTACCTCTACCACCTGGAGGTTAGAATTTTCATTAAAAAATATAGGTGAAGGTGTCCTGCAATCATTTGACTTCATTTGACTTTGGCTGTTAGCCTTTCAAGAAGATCCCTATAATGCTGAGAGTAAGAGTGTGATTAAAAGGCAAGATTCCATCTGATCTAAAGAGATGTGTCTTAAGCCTACAGTCCAGGCATTATAAAAGGTAATTACTACCTCACTGTTAGTAGAATTATTAAGAGAAAAGCTTCTCCTTGAGGCAGGTCTGAGGCCTGGGAGGTGCAGAGCAGGGGGACTAAGGACACTCAGCCCATGGGAGCTCCCTGGGGAGGGTGGCCAAGCCAGGGGTGGCCCAGCCTCCCTGAGCAGGCAGCTCTCAAGCAGCCTGTCACAGTGGCAAAACCAGGGGAATGAAACACTCCTGTGCTTGAGACCAGAGCCCTGAGCCCTCGTTTTGCTTGTCTGTGCCTTCAGGGTATCTTTCTACACCTTATTTTGAGCTAGCACTGCTTTGCACCCTGTGCATGTTCGAGGGGCCTGGCGCTGTCTCATGGCCTGGAGGTTTGGGGACAGTGGAGCAGGGGGCTCTGCACACTGCAGGGGAGGAGGCCCATTCTCTTCACACTGCCTGCTGCTGGCCCAGGGCTCTTCTCACCAGCTAAGTGACACTGAAGAGAACATCAGCTCATCTACAGTGCTGTGTTTTAGCGGATCAAGACATTCTTCTGAATGCATTTCTGTGAACAGAAGGGTCATATCCCAACTCTGCAGGTACATGTCAGTCTTTTTCAATTTTCCTTTCTACAGCAGAGAAGTCCAAGAGGGTGGGCTGGAGGAGCTCAGTCCCTGCAGCAGAGCCTCAGTCTGGGTGTCCAGCAGGACAGCTGGCCCCGTGGCCAATGCGGATGCGCTTTGGGACTGACTGTTTAACACCGACTGAAAAAGAACCTGCTACTCTTCACCCTTGTGTCTTCTAAAGGCAGACCTTCTAAAAAGACACTTGGTGTGGCTCTGAGGAGCAGCAGGGGATGGAGTGTCCCCTCCTGGTCCTCTAAGAGAATTGCACTAGTGACAAAACCTCAGTGAAACGCTGAAGAGATTCATGTGTGAACTGATGATTTTGCAGCAGAAGTGCCCACGGTCAAATATGTGGATCAGGATGTGAACTTTTCCAAACTTGTCAGTGCTTTTATCTCAAGCTGCCCTTCAAACCACATCCCCATTGTCTCTTTAATCCATATTACTAGAACTCCACCTTTCCCTAACACTAAAAGCATGCAAGACCTAGGAACAGGCTGGTTGCTCAAGCCTGAGTTCAAGGCTGAGTGCTGGGGCTGCAGAAGTCAGAGCAGAGCCACCTCCTCACATGGGTATGCCAGTATTGACTGTGAGTGTTTCTTCAAGTTGGTGCTGGCAAGGAAGGATAAGACTGTTGACAGTATTTCAGTATTTCAACACAGAGGCTAAAATATCTGTAATCCTAAAAATGCTGAGAAGCACCACAATGTTGTAGCATGCTGCACTCTACCTCCCAAGCGTGTCACAAGCATGTCACACCCAGAAGAAAGAGCCATACAAATGTCAACAGCCACAAAGCCAACATCCTGTGTGGCACTTTAGCCACTTAGTCTGTGACTGACCTAACTCAGTAAGCATTTTGTCCTTTCATGGAAAATGTGCCTGAAGTTCATACACATATCCCCTGTCACTGCCACAAACACAGGAAACAAAGCAGGCCCTCTTGCTAAACCTCTTGCTACCTCAGATGCATTTTACAGTTTTCCCACTCAAATACCTATCTGAAGACATGGAAGTGTCACAGGATTCACCAGGCAGAATGTGGGCCACACTCATCAGCCTCTGACACTCTGTGGGTGACAGGCTGGGAAGGCACAGCTGGGCAGTGTCTCCTTGCATCAGTCCCTGCCTCAAGCCAGCAGCTTGTTCAGAGTGAATGGGAGACACTCAGGGCACATTTTCCCCGTGACCCCATGAGCCACGCATCAAAGTCTTTATAAAGCAGAGTCACAGAACAACTACACTGCACTGCAGAGAGACACAGAGGAAGGAAGCTCTGTCTGGAGACAGCAGCAGCTCCCAGAGGTTGTGTTTTGTGAGCAAGGGCTGTGGCTGAGCATGCAGCTGGGTGCTAGGGCACCTCAGCAGTGTCAGATGAGACCCTGTGCTGGCTGGCTGCCTCTCACACTTGGGGATTTGTGTCACTCAGCTCCTGCTACAGCCCAGCTTGGCTGCTGCCCACGTGGCAGAGCCTTGGCATGAGAACTGCACAAGGACTGGTTCTGAGTTGGAGCTGTAAGTGCTGGAGCAGAGGCCTGTGCTGCTCCAAAGGCTCAGAAATAGCAGGGGTTGTTAAAGGTGGTGAGTAACCAGTTGCCATGCTAATCCCCCTGCTCAGCAGCCTTCCTGTCCTATTGTGGTCACAACAAAGTAATCCTGATAGGAACACACAACTGACACAAACACACAAGGAGATTGTATGAAGCTGCTCTGGAGCAGACTGTATATCCCATCCTTGGAAGGTCATAGCCCAGGGCAGCATCTGCCCTGGGACCTGCAGTGTGCAGAGTCTGTCATGTGCACATGAACCCTCATGAACGCCAAAGACACTGGGACAAGTGTGAAAGGGCAAGCTGGCTGCCCCTGTTAGTGAGCCAACATGCCTTATGCAAAGAGTCTGATTCTGCTCTCACATCAATTTTGCATCATTCCAGCTCCTGGTTTTCAGTAGCTCCTCTCAGCTGACATCTATGCAAGTGTCAGAATAAAAATAATGCTCTTTTTCAGTCATTTCTCTAGAGTGAAATTTTTACCACTGCAGGCACCAAGTCCATGTTTTTGTTCTACACACATTTTGGGCACTGAAATGTAAGCCAAGAAGGTGGCACGTGGCACACACAGGTCACCCCTGGCTCCAAAGACCCCCAGGACCCAAGTGCATGGGAACTGAATGACAGGAACAGAAGATTACCCCTTCACTGGTTTTCTGCAAATCTGAAGAAGTGTTTCTTGTGTCATTGCCTGCATCCCCAGCATCAGAGCTGCTCTTATTTTCTTCCTCTTTGCAGTCCTTATCATCTTCATCTCCAGGAGATTTCCGTGACTGCTTGGAGGATTTCTAAAATGACCAACAACAAAGTTAAAATTAAAACCTGAGCTTCAGCCATAGAAAGACACTTCTGAAATATATGTGGAATGCTGTCTGAACATGCATTTCCCTGTTCAAGGTGAATACTGGGGAGGATACATGGGGTGAAAAGCATTTTTCAGGTGAAGTAGCTGGAGTTACTGCCACCAATGAAGGAAATTTCTGTGAAATTCTGTGTTCAGCACAGGTTGGCAGCTCAATTGACTGAAAGACAGACACAGTAATAGGAGCTGGGTATTAGTGTTGGGTCACCTGTAGGTTTTGTTAGTTAATGAAACAGATGGTGCCAGCCTGACAAAAGTTTTGATTAAACACAGAGATGTAAAATGAGAGTAACATTAGCAGAGCTGCTTTCCATACTTTTTTTTAGTGCTGTCAGCTTTAATACATTAACATTAGAGCCATGTGGAACCAATACATCTTTTCTGTTCCCTTTATGTTATGCAATTCTAGAGTACAAAAGGATAAATTGTGGCATTAAGCCACCATTTTCATAATCCTCTGTTTGCCCTGAGTCTTCTGGAAAGAAGATGGTAGACCAGACCTGAATTTCTAATGTAAAACACACAAAAGGGGTGAAAATACATTTTGTTCGGTGGATCAACCACAAAAATTCACACTCTCCCCCATACTGTGCCTGGATCAGATTGTTTGCTTGCTTCTTCTCATTTCAATTAGTTTTCACTTTCAGAGAAGAATAACATGAATGTGAATAAATTGACTCTTCCACACTTTCCACAAATTTTCAGGCGAAGTGCAGCCCTGGAGGCACACACAGAACCAGAGGAAGTGACTATAATGTTGCTCCCCTAGGTGACAAGTGAGAAGTCTATCTGAACCCAAAGGTGTCACTTTTCAGGGGATTGTGTCCACCAGCCACTGTGAGACAGACACATTACTCTTAGCATCCTGATTTACACTGTTAAGACATTAGCAGGCTGGTAGGTACTACAGTGCAGGTCTTATATCTACAAATAGAGCATCCTACTGCCTGCTTAATGAATTCTTCTTCCTTCCCATTCTCTATCCTGGACTGAAGTATTTTACACTCAGCTACAAGGGAAGCAGCTGAGCACATCTGACCATACCAGATCTTTATGGGAGATGGGAGAGGGAAGCTCCAGTTCTCCTGGACAGGAACCAAACCTGAACTCATGACTCTCAGGAGGCCCACTCCTAAGGCTTTTTTTCTTGTTGGGGAGAAAATCTGAGATGATCAAATCTATCAATCCATCTTTGCATGGATTTTCTTTCCAGCCTTTCTGATCTCCTTCCCGTAGTTTCACCTTCTTCTCAGTGTGTGGTTACTAGAATAGGGCAGAGTATTTCAACTGGTGTCTCACCAAGGCTGTCTACAAAGTAAGAGCACTGTCCCTTGTCTATTTGACAAGTCTATACCACTGTTATGGTATCAGAATCAAAATGCTAAAGAAGGAAGAACAAATTTCCACGAGGTGACCAGTATCCCAATTATAAATGTCCATGGGTAACAACAGAAAAAGTCAGAAGATAACCTTTGAAGTGTAGGATTTTTTCCGTTTTGAGCCGGCTTTTTCATTCTTTCTTTTTCCTTTTCCATCCTCTTCTACCCGATCACCTTCTTCCTCACTGCTGGCATCTGCTGTATTTCCTCCTTCTCCTTCAGTTTCTGATGAGCTCTGTTGCTGAATTGCCTTTAAAATAACAACACAATAATAACATAAACAATAAAAGTATCATTAAAACCCATTACTTGATTTTTGTTCTGCATTGAAGATAGAAATAGCTGAAATGGGCAGCTCACACTTTAATTGCTATAGTTAGGAAGAGCTCAGGTTATTTTTGCAATAATCAGGAAAAAGAGCTGCAAAGGCAATTTTCTCAGTCACCACTTGAACTCAGTTATCAGATGCAGATTCTGGGATAGCGTGTTCTGAAGGGTTTACACAGACACAGAAGATCTGATAACAAAAATGTGTTTGCTGGAGGAGAACTAAGGGCTTCTCAGTGGAGAGACCTGGCATGTTCTACTTTGGGAAAAACTACTGAAACTTTTAGACTTTGGCTCCAATAGGAGAGGCTTTTTTTGTGAGAGAAGATGGCTGTTACACTCCCCTCAAAGGGCAGGATCTCTGTGTTTTGGGAAAGTAAACCCTGACCAGCAGGCTGTTTTTTGACAGCCCATCTCCCACAGACTATTCACTGGATTTTTTTTAAAAACCCCAAGTGTATGCAAAACATGTGTTGGGCTGAAAATATGAAACAGGAACTGAGAGAAGCAGCAGCTTTTCTGCAGGTGGTCTGTATCTCTGGCTTGTAGGGTTTTGTGATAATAATGTAATAGGTGTTTGCCTTCTTTTGGAGGTGATTCTTGCCTTCAAAGGACCAGATTTTTTTAATGAGAAAAGTTCTTTGTTTTATACAGCCCACCAACTACTCTTCTCTCCCTCCAGCTTCCCTGACTTTCTGCTCTGGACACCCAACAGGGAGAGCTGTTGTACAGCAGCAACTGTCTCCTAACAGCAGCTTAACCCTCCACCTCCTCACTCCTCTTAGCTTTGACACTGTGTTATACATTACCAATGTAAAAATCAAAAGTGCAGTGACCTTAAGGTCTGTGTAAAGTACATGGAGCCTGATATAAAAATAAACAACAGAAAGAAGTCAGAAATTATTCATGTTTGTACAGGAGTAAATAAAACCATCCATTTTTAATTTAACTAAATGTGTTGCAGAATTTTCCACTTCACCACCCCAGAATATCATAGAAAGCAAAAGGCTCTGCAGTATGATTAAAGTTCCATTTGTCACAGAGTGTGAGACCACAGTTGTCTTTACATTACACAATTACCAGAGCTGTGAAACTTTCTTGCTCCATCAAAACCAGAACCTTATACATCAGTCTTAAAATGCTCCCTTTGACAAGCAGTAAAAGAAGAAAACAAGAAAGATAAGGACGAATAGGTGTGAAAGTAATTTACCTGATATCCAGTAAACTTTACTCCAGGGTTGTTTTCTATTTCCCACAGGCCTTCATTAAATCCTTTTCGCTTGTTCGATTTCCCAAACTTATCTTTATATTCTTTATATGGGAAAAGGTCTTTGGGCCCCAGGAACGCACTGCATTTTAACAGAGGTAACATTCAAAAAAGGACTTATCACTCTCCTCTTCAAAAAAAATCAAAACATTAACAGTGCAAATGTTTTCCCTGTTCTTCTGCTCATTCCATAATTTATTTTCTGGTTTTATTTATTTATTTCTTTGTCACACTGGCTTTGAGTTACTGCTGTGAGTCTGATTTAATGGATTCGCTCACCATCCCATTGTTTGATGTAGTAAAATCATGCTGGGTATCTCTAGAAACAACTGACACATCTCTATTTTATTAACTACTGCTGGGAACTGGCACTTGAACAGTTTATGAAAGTTTATGAAACAGTTTATGATGTCATTGCTTGCGATAGCAAGGGACCAAACCACCAGTCCAGAAAGGCCTCAAAAATGCCACATGAAAAGTTAAGCATGTAAGGAGTGCCTAGGACCCACGAGCCAAAATTTATCCCTTGTACTATGGGATAGAAAAAGCAGTGGCATTTATTATTATCTATACTGCCAGTAAGCCTGGGAGCTGCTTTCTTGGAATTAGCCCCCCACATACTAAATTCTGTACAAACACAATAAAAATGCTCTTTCCCAAAAATCTTACAATTTCATATAAGAACAAAAAACAATGGATGAATATAGGCAGATGAGTAATACAAGAAAACAATGAGAAACACAGAGTGCTTGTGGCCAAATAGTGTTTTAGACAGCACAGCAAAGGATGGATTTTGTGCTTTACTGCTGCCTAAGTCAGCTATGCACTGGGCCAACTAATTTCAGGCACAAGCACCACAATGCGGGGAAAAATAATTATAAAAACAAGAAGAGTGATGATTTGTCCTGCTTTTTCTACACACATTACAGTAAAACACTAACTTCTTCATAACTCTTAAACTGAAGAAAGCATAACTTTCTTTTTGTTGGGTATCTGCATCTACTGTATTCTGCATCGTGACATTGAAATTGTAATCACAAATTAAATTAAAACAATGAAGGCAAAAAGACCCCTTCATTCCCACATGTAAAGATTCTGTGTCATCAATGACCAGAGATGAGCAAGTCCCAGTGTCTTTCACCATAATCACTGTCCTACTTTCCTGATGATCTTTGCAATTCATGTTAACTCTCTGGTCTCCATTACTGTGGGATTGTGGAGCTTCACCATGTCCAACACATTCATTGTTGTAACCTCACCATGACACTGGGAATCTGCCCTTTTTTGCAGATGGGCTTCTGAGGCACAAAGATTTGTCCAAGGTCAAATTCAAACTGATAGCGGAGTACAGAGGAAAAACCAGCTCTATTCAATCTCAGTCTAATACCTTAATCACAGTATCATATTTCTTCCCTTCTGCAATCATTATTTCAGATTAATGCCTGATTTACACCCAGCATTTATGAATGTGCAAAGTTCCATTCACTTAAATCATCCCACTGGATGTTTTAAGCAGTTTGCCAATGCAGAGGTAACTGGTTGCTAAAAAGGCATCAGATGACAAGGAAAGAGCTTCCTTCTAACTCCACGTGAGAAAGCATGGGATCCACACTCAGCTGGATATTGAAAAATATCTTAATTATATCATTACAAATCCAAGCATGCATTTCTACCTTAAAGCCAAACAGTGATTTCCAAACTAACAGATGTCATGTTAATATTAAATGCTACACTGAAAAAATGATCTACACTTTTCCTAATACCAGGAGATGTCTCCTTGTTATCAAAAATACAAACAAAAGTTCTAAAACAAAAGGAAAACTGTATGAAACTTAGTATGAGCGACCTTAACTTAGCTCAACAGTAATGTATGGAAATGTTTCTGCAGCCTGTTATGTAAAGTAAACACTGAAAAACTGTCTACATCTTTGCTTGAAATGCATTCATTGCCACTGGGAGAGTATAAGTTTCTACTGCTTTGCTATAAAACTAAGGAGCTGCAACCAACAGTTCATTTTTAACAGTTAGGCTTTTACATTTATAAGGTAGGAACTACAAAATGTTTTCCTGTTTCAGATGCTACATTGAGATAATGATCTCACAAAATCCAAAACAAAAGAGATTATCATTTTGGGATTCACTCATTTTGGAATAAAAGTGGTCAGTTTTTTTCTTAAATGCCTCTCAAAAATCATGTTTCCCTTCAAAAAGAATTAAATTTTGGTTTCTTATTTGAAAGCATCCTAAGTTTATTTGAACTTTATTCTTTTCAGATTATTTTCTGGCAGTACTAGTAGACCACAATATATCAAAATATCAGGTTGCTTCATTCTAACATTCTATTTTAACTAAAGAAAAGCTTTTATGAACTTTATAAAGCAGAAACAGTCTTTAAAGATTTTTTTTTAGAATAAAATGTAGCTTATCATGTTCTGGAATAATATTAAAATTCAAAAATAAGCAATACATTTTAAATAAAGCTTCAAGCCTCTAACATTGAATTTAAAATATCATCAGAATTTCATTTTTTTTCCAGTTTTAAAGGAATTCTAGAAAACATGTTACCTGCAAATGGGGAAGAAAAAGTTTCAAAATTAAAATATTTCATATAAAATGGAATGTGACTTATTATTTAGCTACCTCAGACACATTTTAAACTAGAGACATGTAGATTATAATCTTGAAACTCTGTACTTTGTAGCAATTATGCTGAGACCTAACTTACCGCTTGTTCTCTGATTCCTTTCTTTCCCTATCAGCTCAGCCAGCTCAGTTCTTCTACCACCTCTGTGAGCTCCATCCTACAATATCCCCAGCACAAATCTCCCAGGAATGCACATATTTTAAAGCTCTGTGAGGACTGCCTGAGACTTTGGGCTCTGCTTCCTTTCATATCACAAACTACCAAGTGAGTTCTCACTCAGGGCATGAGCTCGAGCATGTCCATACACAAGAGCCTGATCTCTGCTGTCATGGACATCCAAGTAAAAAATGTTTGCCCCTGCCTCTGAGCTCAGGGCTTTTTTGGACCCTTTAATGAATTCATGCCAGCACATTTCTTAACAGGAAACACAGGCTTTTATTGTTTACCTCATGGTAGACCATGAAGGCAGCAGCATTCCCAACTACTTTCAGCTTTCACTCCCATTTGTTAATACAAATGAGTTGGGCTTGCAGAACCTATCTCTAGGCTCCCAATGGCTTCAGTCGGGATTTGTTCCAATAAAATCAGAGGAAATGATGTTAGCTGCAGTGGAAAAAGACATTTTCAAAGGAACAGGTCACATTAATTCACTTACGTTTCATGAGTCCCAAAAAAGAAGATGGGGTATTTATTTGCTGGGGGCTTCACAGCTCCTTCAGGAAGTTCATCAATCTGTAAGGCAGAAAGCAGTGGAAAAAAGATTATTCCCAAAAGTGGTGTCCCTCATCCAAGAGTCCCTACCAAGCCATGGAGGTGCTAGCACAAGTATCCTGCAGCCCTGGGAGGTCCCACCATGTGCTGGGGTAGGGAAGGGAAGAGAGCTGCTGGTTTTTCAGGCAGGCAGGTCATACAAAGTCAGCTTATGACTGAAATATTGCAGGAGGCAGCAGAAGACCCAGGAGCACACACAAAGTTTTAATGATTTCATGGGCATTATAATACACAAAGGCAATAAAATCAAGTCTGCTTAATTTAAGTGTTAACTTCAGATGCTGCCTCATCAAAGGCAATGAAACCCAGAGGGTAATCCTGCCCGTCTCACACAGCCACCTCAATAACTTCTGCAGCAAATGGGGAACAGATGGTATCTCTGAAACTCTGCAGCTGGAAAACTGGACAATCTCCCAGTGGAGCATCCTGTGGTGATGCAGGTACAGTGTAAAATGTGTAATGCACACCAGGGAGGAGGGCCAGGGACTCTCCTTCCCCTGCAGCACCCTGATAAGTGCCTTTAGCTACCACTCCCCTCTCTATCCTCTCTCTTCTGTCACCTCTCACTTCTTTAACCCTGGCCTCCTATTTCTCAGGATACAGTTGCAGAGCAGTGAAAGGAGGGATGCTGAGGGTGTTCTCCTGAGACAGAGCAGGTATTGGAACAAACCCCTCAGGCTGAGCAGTGCCTGCCCTCCCAGTGTCTGAGTGAGCATTGGCTGTGAGGCAGGAGGTGAGGCCCAGGACTTAATCTTGCCTATGTCTAATTCTGTACTCCTCTGCAACAGAAATAAGAGTGTCCAGGTGCCTACCCACATAAACCAGAAACAGAACAAAGCTTTAAATAAGATCTAAGAGCCTGCCTTCCCAGAAATGGCACTTCTGAGCACACGTGGGTGTGTGAAATTAAGTGTCCAGAGAACTCTCTGGCTAAGAGAGAGCCTAATGAATCTAGGTATCTACAGGGCAACACCAGTGAGCAGGTGAATGGCTTGGTGCCTGGTCAAAGGCAACTCAGTCCCACCATAAGCATATCAAATCCTGCCAAATATCCCTGCAACTGAGAGCAAAGTGCTGACATAACAGTGCTATACAAAATCTGCTCCTCAGCAGAGCACAGGGATGGAACCTGCAGGTTTTCACTCAGAAGGCCATACCCAGATGTGCTTTCTTTCTCTTTTCTCACTAAAGGACCCCTAACTGAATTCTTATTGATTAATAAGCACCACATTGTTTTCAAAGGATGTCCTCTTTCACGGTAAACCATCTGCTTGGCTACATAGCTTTCAAAGGACTATGAGCTTTTGTAAGAATTCAAACCCTTTTGGTATTTCTGCAAGGACACTCCTTGGGGATGGAGAAACGAGAGCCACATGTGCAACTGTAACATCACAGGACTCCTTTCTGTAGAAGTAATGGATTCCTATCTTTTAGGTCTAACTGGAACATTCTCTAAAGCTGCACCAAAATCTGAAGATTTTTTGGAGCTCTTCCAAACCATTCCCTCAGGGGTGTGTATGGTGGGGCTCTGTCACACTGGGTCATGTGTCACCATGCACAGACTGCCCAGCAGAGTCTGCAGAAGACAATCCAAGATTGTCACAGGTGTCACATGCCTTGTGGGCACAGCAATTACCTGTTTCTTGTACTTAACAAAGCTAATAATTTGATAAATAAAAGAGAATCTATTATTGAAATGCACATAGAGGGAAAATACACACTGGTGGAGGATGAACACGTGCATTCACTTTTAGCTCAGCTGTGCAAAAGGAGGAATTGAAACATGCCAGGCTTTTTGGTGTCCTCTTTATCATCAGGAGTACATAGAGGAAAGGCTGCCCAAGATATGACTTTAGAGCTCTGACATTAACTATTTGTTTTTTAAAAAAGTGCCCATAATGTTGCTATTTGCTCACAATTCATTAAGTACAAGTATTAGACTTACTATAAAAGACTGCAAGGTAGAAACACTGCAACTCCCTTTCCAAACTGACAGCAACTCAGGGAGATACCACATGTCTGCAAAACATTTTATGCCTCCTTAAAGATGGAAGTATCTACATGTCAGATCAAAAAAGGCTGTGCTGGCAGTTTACCAAGTACAGGGAGAGGTAACACACCTCGACTGTCTGGATGCCATAGCCATCCTCCTCTTTATTGTGACAAGGAAGATGTCCAGATACCAGACCCCAGAAAAATGTGGACTCCTTTGACTGAGACAAACAGTGTCTGCTGGGACTTGAGTGCAAATCTCATTTG
Source organism: Anthoscopus minutus (assembly GCA_013399455.1). NCBI lineage: Eukaryota > Metazoa > Chordata > Aves > Passeriformes > Paridae > Anthoscopus > Anthoscopus minutus. The sequence goes on along the minus strand of VWYI01043635.1, from coordinate 134,965 downwards.
GCCACTTGAAACACGGCGCCAGCTCTGGGCTGCATTACACAGCAGCACAACCCAGTTACTGCCTCAGCCCTCTCAGAATCTCTCATGAAATAAAGTAAACAGCTGTAAATGATCAGTAAAGGAGGGGAATGAAGACATGCTTACTAGGGAATGCTGATCAGAAGGGATTGGGGATCTTACATCACACAATGCACTATGGTCTAAAGCAGTATCATCTAAGCAATATCCCAAGTGGAGTTAAGCCTTCTGTCTTATTCCCAGCACTTAAAACTGTTAGCTAAGGAGCAGCACCAAATCAATAAAGGACAGAACACACACCTGTCACACAGCTCACCTGCTCTCCATTTTGTGGCATATTTCTTTATTCATCCAAGTATCCCTTCTGACTATGTATCATCACAGGAAACCATAAAAAAAGCTTTTCATAGCTTTTGGGAGTTGGCATACACATATAAACACATGCAGTATAAATCTGCACCAAACAGCTCAAGGAGAGACTGTTAATGCTCCCACTCTAACATTTCACTCTGCAGCTGAGGTCAAGACTTCCTGCCTTCACTGACATTGCTGTGAGCTCCCCAGCTCTGGGGCTTATGTTGCTAGTACTGTAACAAGGTTGGATATAAAGTGACAGTGTTATCTTAGGGCCATTGAACTCTGTGGCAAAAACTCCAGGGAATTTAGTGAAGGATGAGACCCTCTCTGCCATTAGGAAAGATCTCTTCCTGTTTTATCTCTTTCACACAAATCCCTGCATTAGAGAATGTCAGAGGAGAGCTTTGCCCAGTCTCCTTATTCCCAGTAAAACCACCTTAGCCCTCTGTGAATGTGGAGTCCCTATGTGCTTATTTAGCTGCAGAACAACCCCAGCACTCCATGACAATTGCTGCTGTTTTGTTGTAGCAGAAAGCAAGCAGTACAAGCAACCATACTGCAATCTCCTGCTGCTGCACTCAGTCACAATTTATTCCCATTCTAAAGGATGTTTTGGTTAAATACGCTGCAGATTTGGATCCGATATTTTCCCCCGTATCAGCAAGATCAAAGACAGACAGAGAGAGGGAGGGAGGGAGGGAGGGAGAGGAAGAGAGTGAGCGCATGAGCACAGGAGCAAAAAAAGCATTGCTGCCTTGAACCAGGAACAAAAGAGGGAAGAGCACCCATACTAGAACACAGTGTTGTAGTCACAGAAACCTCGCTAATGACTAAAGCATCTGTCTATCAGAGAGCCAGACTGCGACTGTGTTTTGCTCCTGGAAGGAAACAAACAGATTCTCAAGTACCCGCTATAACCTGCAATCAGACAGGAGCTCCATCCCTGCCTGAACCAGAGCGGGCTGGAGCTTGCTGCTACAGAAATCAGTGTGAGCAGTGCACGGTGTGCAAATCTGATATGTGCATCAGCAACACCATAGGCAGCCGCTTCAATTATGGCTAAAATTAAAGCAGGTGGTTTCAGATTTCGAGTTTTATCCCCTTAGCTCCCGTTGCTGTCATCTACTTAATGAATAACAATTGCTTTTTTTTTTGCACAACCTCAGCAGAGCTGCACTGCCCAGCATTTGTTTGCTAACCAAGCAGTAGAGCTTTAAAGATATAACTGCGAGGTTTTTTCCAGTAAACAAATGCCAGGCTTCTAGGGTCAAGAACATTGCAAAGAAAATTCACCTCGGTCCTCTCCAACCAGAGCAGGGCTTTATCAAACCGTGTTGCTAGTGACTACCAATGTGGAGGGAAGAAATCTGTCAGGATCTTGACATTGTAGTTCACTGGTTGGGATGTGTGCGCAGCCCAAGCGTTCTGCTCTCGGTGGTGCCGAGCAATCGCTGACATCTCAGGGAGTATTTCCCACCGGCTGTCACAGGGTGTGTTTGGCAGTGCTCGCACCGCAGCGCTCCCTTCCCGGTTGCCATGAGGTCGGGGATCCCGGGGAGCGAGGCGCTGGCTGGGCTGGACTGCAGAGCCAGAGCCCAGAGAGGACAGCAGCAGTTCCTGCAAGCACAAACCATCCCCGCGCCTGCCTGCGGGACAGCGCGGCGTGCTCCCGACAGGCAGCGCTGGTGCAGAAACGGAGGAAGCTGCACCCTCTCCCGGGTGTTGTGCTCTGCAGAGCTCTACATTCCCTGCAAAATGGGATCCATGCCACTGCGAGACACGGAGAGCCCGGCGTGCTTTGTCTGTGCCGTGCCTGCACAGCCGCTTTGGGGACGCTGATGTTACTGCAGCGGCCGAGGAAGGGGCTGCTCTGCCCAAGGCCGAAGGGCATCCCGGAGGCATCTCCTTCCAGCTGGAGGGGCAGCAGGTGTCATGTTTTATGGCATCACAAACCTCTGTGCTGTGGACAGGCTGCTGTTCAGAAGCAGGAATTCCAGGCTATCAAGGGTGGCTTTCGACCAGATCCCGTCCTATCGTGTTCCAACAGAATTTTACACCAAAATAAAAAAGGAATTATGCAAAAATACCTATCAGGTCCCCATTTACAGAAAAGAAAACTTTACATCAGCATCCAGGGATGCTTATTTGGGCACCGAAACCACAAGAACAAGCCCTTTTATTTTGCAAAGAGGGAATTTAAACTGCAGGGCAGTAACCACTGATTGTTTTGACATAGTGCGAGTGCCTTTGATTGGCAAAAGCACACAGAACCATTGCTGAGATCCAAATCTCCCACTGAAATCCCTGGAGTCGCTGCACAGCAGTCGAGCAGAGGCCTGTAGTATTTGCTGGAAAGTGGTTCAAGTTGCTTATTATTGCCCAACACATGCAAGCAGCTTGATCTTTTGCAGTTAGCTTATTAGCAGAACTCTAGATGGATAAAAGCAATACTCTTCAAAATCCATTATTAAAATAGGATATTTTTCTTTACTACAACATTTTTATTCCAATGGATTTATTATGCTTTTTAATAGCTAATGCTACTGGGAGTCAGCAGTAGAGCAGTATCTTTTCTAAACCATTATTTAAAATACTGTTCTATAAGATGTAAAATATTAATTTTTTTTCTTTCCCAGAGGATCTTAAAATGTAAAAAAAAAAAATTTAAAAATCTAACCTGCTTCAAGCTAAAAACACTGACTCAAATTCCATAGTGCTTAATTTGAAGAGCAATCCAACTAAAGCTGATTGGAGACTGCCGACTTCTCTCATGTATCAGGACTGATATTTGAAGCAGAGCACTACTCCCCAGTGTACATCACATACCTGAACTCATAGTGTGGAATGCTGGCATATGCACTTTTTCACCCATTAAAAAAGATAACCCTGTGAAGGGTGAGACCAGAAGCAGAATCCAACTTAATAAGGTGGAATTGCACATCTACAAAAGTAAAAATTAAAAAAGTCTCTGGGCATAGAAGAGTGCCACCAGCAAAAACAAAAAGCAAAATAAGATTAAAATCAGCAGAGCATACTTTTGAGCACTGCTGAAAATGGCTGAAGGGTATCCTGCAGACAGCCAGAAATGACAATATAAAGACATCAATCCTCCTTTTTTTTTCTGTGCATGCTCAGGACCTCAACGAGATAGAAGACAATGAAGGGTTAGTTGGAGTCCAAACAATGCTGGCAGCAATGTCTCACTAGGAAAGATCAGCAGTCTTGTAGCTGAGTTCAGCCCCTTTACATCCCTAATTAGCAGCATATTTTTAAGACAGAAAGTTGAAATAACACTTTCTGCAGAGCTGCTTTAATCTCCAGTATGAAAATGGGGCCAGAGCTTAGTTCTGCGTGACTGCTGTCTATATGCATGGCTTTGTAGATAACTGATCTATTCATGTGATTCAAGTCCTCTCTGCACTTTCAGGGCTGGTGGACAGAAAACTGTCAGAGGAGACTCAGGGGATACAAAGACAAGTCCTCACTCTGCCACTGGCCCCCGGGATGACCTCGGCCACATGAACACTGCATCTCCTTCGCTCTCACTTTTATGAATGGAGACTATGGGACTGCTCTCCTTACAAAGCACTTGAGGTCCGCTGCCAAAATGAGAGGAATTCCTAGTAATGCATACTTCCTGCTCTGTCAGAGCTGCATTTCAGGTTACCAAACTGTAATCCTCACAGTGAGCACACCAAAGTCAGGCTGCTGCAGAAGTGCTCTGTTTTCTCTAAAAGAAGTGTTTCCCTGCCACTGCGAATGAAGCAATGGTGCTACCACTAGGATTCTCTTCTTTCCCCAGTCTCTTCCCTAAGGAAAGAAAAGGATGTGATCACACTGTTTTCAGTCTGACTCTTACCTGCAATAACTCAGGGACACATCAGACAATTTTGCCAAACCAGACAAAAGGAGAAAGGCCAGAGAGATATTAAGTTTCCCCCATGTTATGTGATAAATAGGCTGTCCAACAGAAGATGGGCAGACAAGTAGTCCATATACTGAAAGACAGCTTGCAACGCAGACTGAATCAAAACATCAGACACTGGGAAATCCACACAAAAGCCAGCCAGAGAAAAATAAACTTCTTAAGTTTCATGGCTCACAAAATTACTTTTTATTTGTGTATAGGTGGGGAGAGCTTGTTTATCTTAAACAAATATTGCCAGCTCTGAGGCATTTAACATTTATTTTTCTTCCCTTTAAGCACAGTGAAGGCTTGGGTCTCCTTCATCTAAACTACTCAAAATTTATCAAAATATTGTTTGCAATGTACATCCACCAAAGCAAATCAGAGTGAGCCCACTAACACCTAATGAAAACAGTTTCTGATGACAAAAATTGGTTATCCTACTTTACCATCTTACCACAAATATCTTTGCCTTGAAATATACAAGTGTGCAAGAAATGCACATATAAAAATGTGTTTAGAAGACATACAACAAACAAAAATTACTTATCCAGTCAAGATATCAATAAGTGAGAAATTTCAGGGACTGGACATTCACAAAAATTGTATTTTTGTCCTCCTACTCTCTTCTTAAAAACCAAAGGGACATGAAAAGTCATATAATCTTCCTCCCCAAAGTGTTCAGATAAACCCTGCCACCTTCAGATCTCACCTGCTCGAAGGAGTGCATGGATCGTATAAGAACACTTTAGACTGAGGAATATTTTTTTGCCTCTCAATATTTACACTAGAATGTTACTAGTTCATTGATTTTGTTTGGTTTTAAGGAAGAATGTTACATTCATGAGGAAGGATTTTTTTGCCAGTTAACTTGATCAAAACACTTTCAATTAGATACAGCCGGCCTAAAGTGTTGACATTTGGTCAAATACACACAACTGAATTTATACTTGAGGCCCATTTGTACCACCCAAAGCTCCATATTCCACTGTCCAAGCTATTATTAAAGGAAGTGTTGCTAGTCCTTAGACTTCTATCAGCACACTTAAAGCCAAAAGGTAAGAAAATTTCCAGAAGGCTCCGATCTCCTAGATTTGGCTGGCTTAATTTATTATTTATTTCCCAGTATAATTTTCTACCCCAAGAAGTCAGTTGAAAAAGTTGGATTTACACAATATTTCCAGGCTGAAGAATACAGAAGATCCCTCTGCAGTGCTTGGTCCAGCTTACCAAAAAGTACACAAAACCCTAATGACACTACGACTCGTGGCCAAGATTGTTTTGGGTAAGGAAACACGATCAGCAGAAAGAGAACACAACCCTCCAGTCTGTGACAGGGGGACATGCACATACCAGAGACAAAGAAAGGAACAGTGTCCTGCACCTTCTGTAGCCCCTGGCTCCTGCTAGGGAGGGATTCAAGCCTGGGACTCTGGAGATTCCACTGTTATCTGGGCTTTTAGGTACAGAAAACCCTCCTGCTTGTCTCCTCTGTGACAAGGGGTATAACGTCAGGGGCCTGAAACATCCCTAGCCACTGAACAAGTGCCTGCATACAGAAAATGCTTACTGTTACCTGGCAAAAGAACACAAAATCTCTGTCTCTTGAAAACACAGAGCATTTTTAGTATCCTGCAACTCTCTGAGGTTCAGGTGCAGCAGCAGAAATGAGACTACGAGTGTCCTGCCAGTTCTCTAGAGGCAATGGAGACACAGTCAAGCATTTATTTGTCTTCATTATGCTGCTCTCTATAGACCCAATGTAAAGAACATAAAGACTCGTGGTCTTAATGTGTTCACACCAGAACATCTATTTGCAGGATTTAAGCAACTCCTTCAAACATCAAGTTCTGTTTCCTGGGACCATGAGCTGATGCACCCTGTTACCCAGCCAGCCCTCTGCAGGCACAAACGCACGCAGCGCTGCAGCCGCACAAACGCTTCTGCAGGCACCAGGGCTGGTGTCTCTGGAACCTGCTGTGAGTGCAGCAGCACAGCCACGCTCACAGCACCAAACCTCAGCACTCACAGTGCTCATGGGTGCATGGGGGACTGGGAGGGGCCACAGCCTCAGTATTTTGGGGCTATGGATGAGTCTCATCACCGAGCATCACTGGCGCACAGGTCAGCTGTTCCTCTGTGATGCAAGTGACACGTTAAAAACAACAACACGGATGCCAGCTGGGAGGAATGAGAAGCAATGAAATCTAATTGCAAAAAGGCAATGAAATGGACTGGTTTGCAACAATTTTGCAGAGGCAGGATTTCTGTTTACTCTGCTGCAAAACGGCAAACTTGTTCCTGCAGGAGGGCTCTGGGTCTCTGCAAGCCCCTGGCTGCTCTAAACCTAACAACTGTCTGTAAATAATTGTTTCATTACCCACCCCAGCCTCAGCCACCCTCTACAGCACAAAACAAGCCATTAAACCCCCATACTATTTTGCTAAGATGGAACTTTTTCCTGTGTCGACTGGGTTGCTAAAACTGAGGAATGAAAAAAGACTCATGGAGTCACAGTGGTCTCTGTGCAGCCCTTGGACCCAGCTTTGGTATTTTTACTGGGTTTGCTTTCAGTCTCTGCTCATATTTCCAGGAGCTGCCATTAGGGTGTCAAATGCCTTCCTTGCAAAGTCCTCCAGTCTAGGTTAAACTCTCAGGAATTTTAATCCTCCTGCCTAAAGAGACTTGGGAATAAGTTGTTCCAAGTCAAGTCATAACCCTCCCCACCTGCCCATTTTTCTGCTTCCAAAACCTTAGAATCAGAGTTTTCATTTAGCTTTGACTCTAAATATAATGTTGCTGAAATTTACTTAGATAGTCCCTAAAAGAATAACAACCTTATTTATTAAAATGAACATTTTCCTCAAACCCAGCCCCCTAAACTCAAGCAGCAGCTTACAGGAATGAAATTATTATAAAATATACAAAGCACTCCATTATGTACTGTAGACCTATGAACTTAAACCCTAATTACTAAACCATGTTAGAAGAAAATTATTCAAATGAAATAATGAAAACATGAAAGACAAAAAGATGTATTTTTAGAAATATAAGTGGCAATAATGTCAGATACAAGATGAATACATCAATATGGTAGTAGCCAAATTTGCTAGGGTGGCAGCCCATCATGATAAAGAATATATTTTACCTCGAAACCACTAAATACTAGTTTTAAGCATGTGAGTACTCTCTGTTAATTCACATGGATTAATCATGGGTTTGAAGTTGCCTATATATTTGTGTAAGATGAAGAATTACTTTTTAATATCCATTGTTTCTATCCAGTATGCTAAGCTGAATAGATGTACGAAGCATGTGTCAGTATTTTGTGTTACTCTCAAAGAACCTCTCAGAATATGGTGTTGCCATGAACAAAAGTTACCTAGTAACTCAGCTGCAGTTATGTCACAAAGTTTACTCCAGAATCTGCTTTCTTCCTCTGATTTTCTCTACCTTTCTATCTCAGCACCTTCTGGCCATCATTGTTGCTCATTTCTATCCCAGCCTTAGAGAGGTAACCAGAAGATTAATTTTGAGGATCCAGGCTGTCAAGGAACAAATTACATGTGTGGAACTGTACTAACTATTTCCCACATACATTAATATTAGATTTTTTAAACCTATGAATCAGGGATGGCATCCATACTAAGCAGGTTGCTATTTTGTTTTAAAAAGCAGCTATGAAAAAACTAGCATATTATTCTCATTACAACTCCTGTTGTGCAAATAAATAAGGCAATTACAAATAAAAGAGGACTTGGTTAATGATACACATATCTGGAACTAGGAAGGACATTAGGGAACGCTGCACATACAGATTTATACTGGGATCCAGACAGAATGTTTATACAGACCAAAAGCCTTTCTGTCAGTATTGAAAATGTTAATTCTGCCACTTGCACTTACTTTCTAATGCAATGGTGATGACACATGATGTGTCCAAACCACGCTCCACAACCACAGCGTTTTAGCTCACACTGCTTTTACCTGTCAAGATCCCCAATTCAGTGTCACATGCAGCATTCAGGATGGCATCATTTCCAATAAATCTGCCTTGGTTCCAACCCTGACACCCCTGTCATTATAGCAGGTCACTGCCTAGCTGACATTTGACAAACAAGCAAACGAACACCATCATCTAGCAGCAAATGTTTCAGAAAAAGTATAAGCTTCTCATTAAAAAATTGTTCCCACATCTGCTAAAGAAGCTGGAATTTCTTCTGAACATATTGCCACTAAAATCTTTATTATTATGGCCTTCTAGAAAGTTAACAGCTAGAGGCTTGATCCAGCAAGCACAGCTGGGCATACAGTTTGGCAGCATAAACAAAGCTATTGTCTTTGTATGATCAGATCCCATCCAGCACAATAACATAGCAATTATATACACAGGTGAATCCATTCATTTGTAAGGCAGAAGATGGCATAAAGCATCTTCTAAAAGATAAGGAGCAAACATTCACAGCATTTTAATGGTGAAGAGCCCCATCTGACAAATGTGTCTTCTCTAATCTGTTTTCGTCTTTTAACAAGGAGTTCTTGTCATTTTACCAGAAGTACCAATTCAAAAAATCTGTTCACAAAGCTGACCCACTACCTTACAAGCATTAAAAAGCTCCGAAGCAGAGTCGCACAAATAAATGCAAAGAAAACAAAATATTATCAGAACAAACTTACTACTTTGCAGACATTAAAATTCTAACCATGAGGCTTAGTAGCTTTGTGCTACCTTCTTCTACAAGCTGTGATAGAAATACTGACTGTGACAAAGGAAAATAAAATTTGCACAAGAGGAAGATTTTGAAAAAGAACTTTGGATAAAAACCAGCAAAAGGGGTACCTGCAAATGTGCACATATGCAAGTCACCTGGTCCAGACACCATATGAAAAGAATTATCTTTTGAGTTTGCTGCACCACTAATATCTTTCAAAAGTCCTGGTATCTGGAAAGGCACTGCAGTAAGGAATGTCAGATTTTATTTTTTTCTTTTTTTAAGATGAACGTCTGCCTTCTCCCTTAGGCTGTGGTCCTACTTTATGTTTCTACAGGCATGGCAGCACATATGTAAAGAGTTTTATTGAAATCAATGAATCTTTATGCAGTCAAACTCATTCTCTGCCTTTGGGACATGGTCTTTAGAGAGCAAACTACCAGGATGAGGTGTCATCTTCCTTCTGCTATTCCATAACACCCAGGACAGCCATGCAGTGGATCTGTGCAGGGCAACTAATACATGAAATTCCCCAGCTCTTTCCTACTGGGGGATAATGAAATACAGCAGTAATAGTATGCTGCTAAGAACACAGGAACCTCAATTTTGCAAACACTTCCATATGTGATTAATCCTGAATGAACGCTACTTAATTGGATTCTTGATAATAGAGTCTGAAGAAATCCTTAAAGAAATACAAATTTACACTGGCTCAGATGGAAACTATGACATCTGGGCTGAAAATCAACAAGCAACTAATTAGTTTAAGAAAAAGATGACAAAAACATGCCACTACAGTAGGACACAGTACCTAGCACGAGAAGCCTTGCTTGGGTGTATTTCTTGCCAGGATCTGTCTCCCTCAGCACCTTTTTCCATGTCCTGGAAGTGGCATTTGGGACAGCAAGGTGGGAACCTTTGCAGATACTCAAAGGCAGGATCGTATGCAGGTGTGTATGCAGAAAAGTGCAGTCACTTCCCTACACCCAGTGATTGTAAACCCAGTGACAACTGACTCCCAGCCCTGGGTCTGTGAGAAATACGAGCTGCACGTAAACTGGAATTCAGTCTGCAAAAGGAAAAACACAACACAGCTGGGAAAAAGGATTGGCAATGTCAGAGAGAGAAAGCTGGAAGCAGTAATACTACAGGAAGCCAATAGTGGACCACAAGTTACATTTGAATAACCAGTGTGCTGCAGAGGTCATGGCACTCTGCAGAGATCCCATATACAAACACATGTCCTGCCAGCATGGGCAGAGAGCCCCACAGGGTGCAGCTGCACCTGGGAGAATGATCCAGCCCTTGTGCAGGACATGGATGAACAGACTGGGAACATGTTAAATGAAGCTAAGGAAAAATACGCAGGTACTTAGGGCAATGCATACACCCAAAGCAATCCACGGGGCTGGTGGGATTGATTTAGTGTTCAGCAACCAATTCTATCCCAAGAAAGGAAGGAGGCTTTGGACAGCTTTGCTTTTCCTATGGGGTGGCAAACACAGCCCTCCATGTCTGCTGGCTTTAGAGCCTCCCCTCAGCCATTGTGCCTGGTTGGTCCCTGCACAAGCAGAGGTGGGAAAGAGAAAAGCAAAACTCAAGAGAAGGAAGGATACAAATTTCCTTCCGAGGTCAGGGCTGCACTTTCTGGCATCACCTTATGCTGCTGTGTCAGGACAGACAACCCATGGCACATGTGAGCCCAAACACTGCTCCATGGGCACCTCCCTCCCTTGGTCCCACCCCACAGAGGGTACCCACAGAGCCACAGAAAAGGTGAACTGGAAGTGCCCTACATCCAAACATCTCCCAGAGGATTAAATGGAAGAGGAGCTGCAGGAACTGCCTCCCAGTTACCCAACAATGGGTTAGAGACTAGAGTAACAGTCAGGAATTGGATTCTTGTTTTCTACATGTGGAAGAGATTCCAGATGAGGAAGATACACTGTCCTTCAAGAATTAAAAGAAAGGTTTGACTGTAACCCTTTATGGAGGTGTGAATGCTGTAAAATATAAGTTTTGTGAAGCTGAAAAAAACTAGCAAAAAAGAGCTGCTTGGTTCTAATGACTTTGTATGCAAAACACATCAGCATATCAAGCATCAGGATCTCCAGAATTGTTCTTTGCAGGTACAGCTTTTGCTCCTCTCTTTGCACTTTTCCTGCTTCTGGAGATTGCATCTCCAGACTGATGCTACAGATCTCTGTAAGGTCACTCCCTGTGTTGTTATTAAGTTTCAATATGTACTTAAATTTAGTACATTCAGTAATCCAGTCTGATATGGGATTGATTCCCAGAAATAGTTTGCATTATTGTGCAATTGTATCTTGAGCTGTCCCAGACTTAGAGCTTCTTCTACTCATTGCCTTCGGTGTAGTTTTACTCTTTGTATTTTAAGCGGCTTCACAGGCAGGTGCCTTCCAAGCCCAAGGAGGACAAAGTTCCTGACTTTAAAGTCTGACATACTGTTTCCTAGTTGACATCAGTGACACCACAGTGACATCTGTAAGGTCCCTACAGCCTGGAATTTTTTCCTTCCTCCCTGGCCCTCCTTACTCTGCTGCATGTAGGATGTTTTGTTAACTGATGGTCTTAAGGAAATTCTTTAGTGTATGATATTCCTTGCTCTGTTTTTCCTCTTTTGTTATATGATGTCTTCTATTCAAGCAGCCAAACCAGAGCTGGCAAACAGCCTCTCTCTAGGTTTTTTACACATTGCTGCAAGGCAAAATAAACAGTTGTTTCTAGTTTGCATTGTCGGGGCTACAGATGTATGCTAATTAACCTTTCAATCTGCTGATGGGAAGCTGAAAGAGATTTAAATGTACTTTTCTAAGGCAGAGACCAAAGTCTATGGACACCTGTCCTTTCTAATGTTGGGTTCTGTGTGGCCCAGAGCAGAGTACGTCATGTCCTCCCTTTATGTTGACTCTGAAGTCATTTTCAGATTTCAGCAGAGCTTTACAAAAGGCCAGGGGGCAGAGATAAAATCCTTCTGAAATTCAAGGACATTATGTGTCTTTCTGGAGGAACACTGATGCCAAGGATAATACTGGGGTTGACCTGAGACCACTTGAAGGATGGGGGGACTTCAGACTGGGGCAATAGGAACGACCTCATTCATTGTTTTGTTAAGATGCTGCAGTATTTACTCAAATTTCTTACCTTCCTTTTGTTTTCTAGAACCAAAAAACACAAACAAACAAACAAACAAAACCAATCCCCAAAGTCAGGTCTGATATACCCTTCAGGCAAAAGTATTATCAAGCCTGTCATGTCAAACAGTATGAGCAGAAGACAGGAAAACGAAATGAATCTGCAGTTTATATCCAATTTCAGTATCAAGTTTAGAACTGGCTGCTACACAAATGAATGAAACAATCTCAGATGTGCAAAGCCAGTACTGCAGAGACCTTCCCAAGGGGAGGAAGCAAGGATGTGTTTCCTTCTTTAAGTTTTAAAAGCTTTACCTCATGATACTGTCTTGTTTGCCAAATATTTCTTGGAATCTTTCAAATAATGAAAGATTCTCATTTCTCCATTGTGCTTCAGCCAAATTTCTGGCTGTAGATGCTGCCTCTGTTGGAGTCCAGAGTCAGCTGTGCTCTGCCCATGTGCTACACCTGTGTTTTAAGCATCTGATCTTTTCCAGGGAGCATGTGCACAGGACAGGTGTGTCTCAAACACACGGACACATCCATGGGAGGTGAGGATCAGACACGGATGGCACAGGGGCAGCCTTGAAAAGTGCCAAGGTACCTAAAGAAACAGCACAGTATTGATGTTCAGCTAACTCCTAACACCTTTAGAAAGCCATCTCCACAACCTCTTCCTGCCTGCCCCACACAGACTACTTCCCAGTGTTTGTTACTATATTTATCACTCAAATTACAGTATTACTGAGAGGCCTCAGGCTGCCTCATTTTCCCTTAAGCCTCTCAAGTGCACAGTGGAAAGGTTTTTGCTGCCCAGGCACCACCATTTGGAACAGTTAAAATGTCCAGCCTCTCCCCATTGTTATCACTTCTCCAGCATTTTCAGGAAGTCATTTCATCAATCCTCAAATGACAATTGTATATACTTACTGTCAGCAATCACTTGCTTACAAGATTTTTATTACCCTAAATGCAGGAAGACTTGTTAATGTGTAATTATGACAGGAAAATCAGGAAATGAAGAGTTAAGTCTGAAAACTCTGTCTTCATTTTGGTGTCTACAAAAAGTTCATTCCAGTTGGGGGTCCTAAGAGGTTCTTCACCCAATAAAAAAAACCTGTCAATTAATGAGGGGAAACTAATATTTCTCCTATCTGTTGGTAACAGCAGCACACAGATTGACTTGATAGGCTACAGACTTCACTGAAAGGAGCACTATTCCTTCATCCAAAATACATATCCAACTGTTTCCATGAGATCAGTTGATGGAAATTATTCAGTGGCTTCAAAGTAACAAGGAAAATTATATAACAAGAAGTCTGTAGAGTATGGGCATGAAAAACTTTAGTTGCTTAGTGCCTCAAAACTTCCGAAACAACTGTCTTTATTCTGTGTTAGCTTCATTTGGGCTTAAAATTGTGACACTGCAGGAGAAAATGTATTCATCTATTGTCATCTACACAAAAAGATTGAACTTGCACATTTGGGGCTAATTATTTAAACTAATTAAAGAGGAAAAAAACCAGTAGATTTAAAGAACTGAATTTTAAAGATGTTTCCCCACATACCCCTGCTGTGCTAACAACAAACATGGAACATCTTGGCCCCAAAATGATTCATTTGCCAAACAAGAGCAAAGGTTTTACTGTAAGCTACGGTTCAACCTCACATATAAAAATGATGACATTTGATGCTACAATCCTAAGATGAAATATTTTTAATTCACACTTAAAACTGATTGCAGGAGAACAGACCATCAGCTACTTAAGTTCTCCTACTTTCCAAACAGTAGGAGAATTAATACTTCACTTCTTGTTATTTTTGCTTTAGGAAATGAAGAAATCAGTACTCAATGAACTGATTAAGTCACCGAAAATGCATTCTCCCCTGCTCTAGGATATGACCAGGTATCTGCAAATAAGTTCAATGCTGTCTAAGCAGCATGTCTCAACGTGGTGCAGAAGAATTAAAAAGTACAAACAATTCCATAAAGGACTTGTTATCTTAAATGTGCTCTTCTCCCATGCACCACAGCAGAACTCATGGAAGTGTTGCCTGAAGAATCCACGACCTCACCATCAGTTTCTAGGACAAGCCAGGCCTTAGCAGTGATCAGCAAATCATGTCTCATGTCAGAAAGGAACAAACAGAGACCTGCAGGAAAAATTGCTTGCAGACCTCCAGGGACTGATGTATGGGTGAGGCACACGATTAAAGAGGGAGAGAGACTGAAGAAGCTCTAGGTTGGTAAAGGAGAAGTCACAGGGGAGTCATATTTAGTAACATGGCAAAAGTGAGGTCATAAACCAGAGCAACCAAAAGGGGGAAAGGAGAAAAGCACATGGTGAAGGACTCGACAGGTCCCAAATGGCCAAGGAGAAAAGCTCAAAGACTGCAGACCAAGTTCTGGCAGAAAAACACAGAAAAAGATCTGTTGTCTATTTTGATGGACCCTTTGAAGTTTTCTGGATCTAATCTGATTTTTGTCTGTCATTCTTTGCCAAAAAAGATAAACCCTGCCAGGAAAAAACCCACCTGCCCTTATTCTTATATTAATACAAAACCAAACGGTCTGTTTTAAATATCAAACACTTAAAACACAGAACCTTTCTTCTATGATGTGTTGGAAAGTTCTATATTTTCAAGCTGTCATACTGGCCATTATAAGAGACTAAAGTTGGTTCTGTACATTGCATATTATCAAATGATGTCAGAACACAAGCCTTGGTCCTACACCTGCACCAAAATCAATCCACTGGCTCCATCCACACTTCACTGAACAGAATGACAGAGGCTTATTTAACTAAATGTCTCCATAGGGGTATACAAAATATATTTTTGAAATTTTTTTACTGATTCTGAAAGTCTTCTGTTACTCTGTAGTAATTTCTTTTAATAGCGTCTAACATTATATTTCATTATGGTACCATAGCGTTATGAGCCTTTCTAGGTTGTCACCTAACAGTCTTTAGGCATAAGTTTACCTTTAAACCCTTCCCTTGAATTATTTTAGTTCATATTTTCATGCTTTACTTTCATGCCCGGTTGGAGGTGGGGATATAGTCAACAATACTGAAAATACTGAGCTAAAAACTACAATGTAATGACTACATCATGATGGCTCAGCTTGCCACTGACACTGGTTCCCATTAAAATGACAGCATTTACTGTGTATTACTCTAAGCAATATACTGAAAATTTCACATCCATTCGCAACTAATACATTGAAGTGCCCCAAATCCTATTCTGCCATTTCTATTGGCAGATGTTTTTTAACAGTGGCATTCATAGGAGCATTGTTAGCTGAGTACCAAATTCGGAGTTAAGGTATGTGTTAATTCAGAGCAGCAGCAAAGGAAGTGGACAAGAAAAAAAGGAGTCCAGGAAATAGGAACTTTGCCCAGGCAAGATGGTGAATACACCTCCATAATGGTGTGACACCAACACTCTAAAGGCTGTGTTCTCCTCCCAACACTACGTGTTCTGAACAGCTTTAAACATCCACATGTTTCACATGAAAATACATAGTCTTACCTGCCTGGGTCTCTTCTATTATCCCAAATAAACTTTGCCATCCCTACACAAACTCCTGCTGCTTATCCAAATACAGTTCTTATCTCCCCAGCTGTACAATCCTAGACTTCTCTTCAATAATGGCATCAGCCATTTATTTGGGCATGTTCTTATTTTATTGAGGTCATTCCAGACTTTTTCTCTGCTCTCTACAGTTGCATTAACAACTTCCTTCCTATTTTTAAATCAGCAGCTAATTTCAGCAACTAAGTGCCTATTGTTTCTTCAGGGTCACTCATAAAACAAACACCATTATTGATCTTTCTGAATCTACTACTAGTTTTTCCCTTTTATCTCATCTGAGTGACTATTCAAGGGGCAATTTCTCAATAAACCAGGACATTTATCCTAGACAAACTAGGGTATCTAAAGAAAGAGATTTTTGTGTCTGTGTGTGCTAATACAGCTCCTATCACAGCAGTATCAAAGAAACTCATAAACGTTAGGGATTTTGTCTCCACAACACCTTGTTAAAGGGACAGGAGTTGTTAACTGTCTTTTACAAACAAGCAAGATACAGGGGGATTTAGTGCTTCAAAGGCAAAGACCACTCATCAAATGTACAGCTAATTAAATTCTTCTTTTCTACATTTTACCCACAATGGCATATTCCCTCTATTTTCGCATTCTCTCTGGATACACAATTGCTTATTTGTTGGATTGATGACCTGACCAGTTTGTATTTATTCTGCATTTTTTATGAGCATCTGAAGACAATAGACATCCCAGACAAACATAAAAACCATGTTAAACTAAACTTTCCTTCACCATTATTATTAAACTTCAATACAATTCTAAACCTATTTGTTGTACTTCAGCCAAGCTAAAGGAAATTTTGGTTTTGCACAAGAGAATATGATACCAAAATGCAAAGCAACCCTTCCAGGTAATAAGACCTAAGTGACCTCTTTCAGCCATCAGGTATCTGACCATTATTGTTTTGGCCAAGTGTAGCAAATTCTGTCCTTCTCAAAAGAATTCTAGACCAATCCACAAAGAAACATTAAACGCAGTTTGACTGCTAGAGCACTCCATCAGTTATAAGACACAATTTTCCAATGGTTCCCTGGCCTTTCATCACTATTTTGCCACTTTCTTCATGTTTTTTTCTCTCTTTACTCACAGGGATGGAAGTCAAGTTCATCAGGCTTGTTCTTACTGATGACTGGACCAACCCAGCTCCCAAGAGAGGGGAACCTAGTGTAGGATTGAGAGGGCTGCCTGTGCTGGGTTTGTCTGCAGGGCTGTGGCACGTGGAGCTGGCTGAGCCCACAAGCACCATCCCTGTGAGAGACAGGTGTCACTGAGCTGGGGGCAGGTCTGCATTCTGCTGCTGGAGCCTCTGGGATCTGAGGTACCTCCTCTGCACGACCCTACCCAAGTGCACAAAAACACACAGCTGACGCTGAGCCAGGTCAGTTATGTCTGCGTGTTTCATTAAAGGGCAGGGAGATCACTTCTGCCCTGCTCTAACACTGTGCAGGTTTATTAAATACAATTTAAGAAGCCTGTCCCTCGACAGGAAATTCATGCCAAAAGTCTCATCGATGCCAAACACCACTTGGTAGGGGCAATAACGCTGCCATTTAAATGTATTGTTACTCCTATTACTAAAGCTACTATATTAGCATGAAATAGATAAGTTTTTATGAGAATACAAAGATCAAACACACTAATTGCATAATGAATAGGGAAGTAGCTAGCAACCACTCAAGGATCTGCAAGCATGTGAATCCCCTGGATAAAAGGCATACAGTTAATCAGAAGTATCTGAGTCGCGTTCTCAACTCAAATATTTATTTTCTCATTATTTGTATGCCATAATGTTTTCTGAGAAGCAAAATAAAGACTGATGTTCTCACTAGGTTTTTCCTTCATTGAAGAAAGTGTGCATCAGGTGAAATTTGGCAACCAAGATGAAGAAAAGTCCTGGCAAAGATGGCATGAACTGTAATTTTAACAAGGTTCAGGCAGACATCAGCCTGACCTACCATAAAGTTGTGTGTAATGGCACGGCAAGTTACAGGAGCATGTTCTGTGCACACTCTGCTGAACTAACACACTCCAGACAGCTCTCTTGCTACCTGATGGTAGACTCTGGGCTCTCTACAGGTTCTAATTCTACCTGCTAAGTCATGTTAAAACTAGAGACTGCTTTGTCTTCACTTGAACTTGACATCCTGTTAGTCTGCACAAAGGAAGTGAGTTATGTGCACAGCACACCTATTTCTTCCTAATCAAGATATACTTTGTTGGATATTATTGCCATTCAGGTACCTATTCAGTAACCCAGTCAAAAGCTATGACCAGCTGCATAGCATATAATGATTTTTGTGAAAGGAAAGAAAATGCCATTAAAACAAAAGGCCCTGTTCTGCTTCTGAGTAAACAAATGGGAGTTTTACAAAGGCTCAAAAAGGAAAGGGATTAACATGCTTCAACGTGGTAATGGTCTCAACTGTTCACATTAAAATTTTCACAGTAAATTAAACCATGACAGAGGTAGGAAAGAAGTCAATTTTCAGCGGCTCATGCTGTTCTGCTGACATAAATTGCCATTTTTTAGGTAGTATATCCACCAACCTGTATAATGATAGAATTACAAAACCACAACCCGTTGTTGATTATGTTCGGCCTTTTGCATGCTAATTTTAGCCTGCTCTGCCAAAATAATTGCATGCACCACCTCATTACCAGGCTTCTGGATATTTAGAACCCTGCCGCTATTCTTTTTTCACCAACCTTTGCTTAAGCCTGCTGCGTTGGCCTTCCCTCCTTGTACAGTGCTGTTCAACAACACTTCTGCTTCCCAGTTCTGCTCAGGACACCTTCCCAGCACTCACACCTTCTTCAGGGCTGTCTTGCCAAGGGTAATGCTAAATGTCAGTCCATCTCTACCCTGCTCATCCATGTTTCCCTGCAGGTTGCATACAACTCTTCACTATCTTCATGCTCTTCTCAGTTTATAAAGAACAGCAACTTTCCTTGACTAGAGAATGATGGCATGAAGCACTACCCAATCATCCCAGCAAGGCTGGGGAAGAGAAGCAAATACAGACTCACTGGTTGGTGCCTACCAAGAGTTCCCACAACACGTGTTACTTAGTGAGTTTACACAACAGTGACCAAAGACGATGGAAGTGACAAGGCCATGCAAGTGTGCCAATACCAGACCCCCTAGGGAAAGCTCTGCCCTGCGTTATTGTAGCAGCGACAGAAATGGATGTTCAAGTACAATCAGCTCTTATCTGACCGTCAAATGACCACGGTGCCTTTGCACCTCAGTTGTACCACGGCAGCGTACAACAAAAAATGACAAAGGCCTATGAAAGAAAGTCAACCCAGTAAAGGGCAAGGTGTGGCAGGAGGTGCGGGAGATCCAAAAAGCCTGGGTGCAGTGGGGTGGCAGCAGGGCTGAGGGGCTGCCACAGCGGCAGACCGCGATTCACCTCACCCAACCTCCCCGAGCCGAGCTGAGCCCGCCGCCCTGGGGACACCCAGATCCTGACCCCGGGCCTCGGCCCCTGCAGACCTGTCCCTGTCCCGGGCCGTGCCCCTTTCCTGCGTGTCGCCGGGCCCGGCCCGCAGCGCTGTCCCGGCCGGTCCCTGGGCCGCGGTGGCCCGGGGGCGGCGGCCGCCCTGCCCTGCCTTACCCTGCCCCGGGCCGCGGCGGGGCCCCTCTGTCTCCCGGGGGGCCGGGGCGAGGGAGGGCGCATAATAAACAGCATCGTTTTCATGC
>VWYI01043635.1:89919-114826 GCA_013399455.1 Anthoscopus minutus | reverse complement strand
GGTTTCTATGAAAATAGGAGAGCAGAGAGCGCTCCAGTCCCGCCCGGCCCTCCCTTCCCCGCTGAAGCATGACATGGTTCTTTATGCGCGCCCGACATGGAGGCAGGGCGGCGAGGAGAAGCTGGCCGGTGTTGGCAGCGGGGCGCCCGCTTCCCCCGGCCAAAGGCGCCCGGCCCTCGGGCCTGGGAGTGCCCTGGTCCCCGCTGTCACGGAGGCCCAGGCCCAGCACGGACCGGCTCCTCCGGGTGCCTGCTCACCCCTCCTGAGCCTTCCCCATGTCAAGCAGCCTGAGCAGACGCTAGGCAATGGCCTGGCTCCTAAGCACAAGGTTGTTTCAATTTCTGCACCCAGCCTCTTCTCCACCGCCAGACCCTCCACCTGCCCTCTCAGCTTAAAACTAAAACCTGCATCCACCAAGCCATGAATCTTGGAACTGCACAATGGTGACTTCCCCTCACAGAGTGTTTGAGATCTCTAGCTTGTCAGGTGATGCCAGTTTTTCCCCATTGAAAGGAAGATCTGGTAACTCAAATTCCAGATATTGCTGCTTTTACCATAATGTTATCAGTTCAGCTGTAATGTTGAAACATCAATTATTATTGACATTTATTATACTCAAGTACCTTATCTCTAGTAAAACTAGATAGGCACCTGCAAGGTGGGTCACAAGCAGCAAAGTTTGGGACCGGTTTTTCTGCAGGTCTGGCTGAAACTCTAGCAATAGGTTTGCATTTATGATGGCAGCTGTCATCTTTGGGTTTAGGGAGACAGCTCTGGCTGATACTTGCCTGACTCCCAAGGAAAGCACCTGGCCACAGGCAGTTCCTGCTGATGGAGGAGGAAATAGATGTCTGAACACTGCAGGGTCACATTTTGGGGAGGGAGTAGATAGACTAGAGAGCATTTCCAGTCTGCAGTAGCTGGTAATGGCAGAAAAATAAAGAAATGCTTCTTCTGGCACCTGTTCCTGGGCTGGCACAGGACCAAGAAGACTTGCTTTTTATGGTACCCCCAGATGTGGCTCTGGAGCACAAATGCTGCTGTTGCTAGTATGTGAGTCAAGAAAGTTTTCGCTCTGGGTCATAAAAAAGGATAAGCACTTCACTGCTGGTAGAAGCTCTGCTGTAAAATCATTAGCTCAGGTATCAGTAGCAGACTAATAATGGGAAAATAATTCCAAAAAGCTGGATAAAAATTTAGATAATTAACCTGCACTGTGCTCAGTGCTGTTACCTGTTCTGAAGTACGGATCAGTGACAGGGTTGCCAGTGCAGCCACCTGCAGTATATGCATCTGGCCAAACAGCTCACTTTCACTTTCACATCAAATAGGATTTTGTATCCTCTTAAATTGATACCTAATTCCCTTCAGAAAAATGTAATAAAAAATCTCTGAGTATAGGAGCTGGGGACTCTGATCTGACTCTCTCCAGAATAATCCTGTGTGCTGTCTTACACACATAGGATTACTTCCCCAAACCAGCCTTCCCTCCAGAAAACTTACTAGAGAACTGGAGCTGCCTTTTTTTGATTATTTTTTTTATGCGTTGTTTTCTTTTCATCTCAGGTATGAATAGCTCTTTGTAGTAACTTATTTAGTGAGTACTTATTTGGTACACTTTATGTACACACCCAAACAACAATGTATTGCTATGGTCAAAATAGCAACATTTGAAGTGACTAGATACAGAACTGGAACATCTCATTGCAATGTGCACATTTTTGTTTCCTTTTGTCCCAACATTGGTGTTTGCAGAGAATGCAGTGAATGAATAATATTTCTGGTCTGCAGTGAAGATAATCATATACTAAAGCTCCAAAGAAAACTCATCCCATGGACATGCAAGGATGCACTCTCTTCCTGCTGAATAGTGTCCAAAGGATAAATGAGCTGCTAAGGTAAGAACTCTGTTCAGGTTTGGCCAGCTGAAAACTCTAAAAACACTCTGCAGATAGTTCATCCATCAAGCTATGGTTAAAATGCGGGAAAAGATGGAGAAGAAAAAGAAAATTTCCTTGCTGACAAATGAAAAACCAAATGAAATGTTCCATACTTTAAATGGAAAGTAAAGAACATTGTCACAAAATGCAAAGGAGTTTGGTAGTATGTATAACCCCCTCAGCCACTCATCACAGCATACAAAGCCTGAGATCTCCTGCTAGGTCACCTGTATTCTGTTCCTTCCTCTTCTCTTACAAAAGAGGCTTCCATACAGAAGTGAAGAAGAGGAGTGAAGAGAATTTCTTCCAAACACTTCCAAGAGCAGTTTCAGATCAGAACAGTGGGTGGAGGGGTGCAGAGGCTTGCTGAGATATGCACTGCATGTACATAGAGCAGGTCCTAAGTCTAAAGAAGCCAAGAGCTGTGTCTGCTTTGGGCACAAAATCAGCAGGTCGCAGAGGCAGGAACAGCCTGTCCCGTCCCTATGGAGCAAGGGAGACCTGCAGCAGGGATGGGGGTCTCCTTCTCCCTGAACTCCCCAGAGTGATCATACCAAGTTCTCTCTCACTTCTCCCCCTGCCAGACAGGTGCTCTATTCCCAGAGCAGGGCAGGATACACAAGTATGAGCAGGGGAGATGGTAATGACTGAGGGCAGCAGGACCACGAGGAAGGTGGCAGGGCCAGCAGTGAAACCCTGACTCACCCAGGACAGATGGAGTTAGAGATAACTGCTCTGAAGTCATTACCACATTACTGAATTTTGCTTTCCCAATAATTCCCAGGAAAAAGTGTTCTTAAGCTGTTGAGAAGCTTTCAGCTAGTTATCATTTCTCCCCAATTCTTATGAGGAAAAGAATAACAGATTCCTGGTTGAAAACTTTCATACTGAAAGGATTTCATTGATTTGAAAGCGTAGATCAATCTTTAAGAAGAGAGCATGTGGATAAAAAAGGCCTAATTTGAAAAGAACCTTCCAAAGTCCAGAATAAATTTTTAAACATACCTAAGTTTTGCATTAAATTCTCCATGATCATAGTTTTGCACACACCTATTTGCATGCAGACAGTCTGGAATGTGAATCCTGTTCATGCTGGTATCTTGCACTTGCCATTTTTTGAGAAGCTGACTATATTGTGTCTGTTGAAGACACATGAATTATTACATTTGCCTTTAACATTCTGTCCCTGGCCCCCTTACAATTTTTGCTTCCCCTGCTGAAATATCTTCTGAGATCAGACTGCAAATGCTCTGCACCATGGCCACCTGTACAGACAACTTTACTGTTAGATAATGAAAAAAACTATTTCTTTTTACTTACCTACCTATAGCTGATATAATCTTTTTTCCTTCTACACTTCCTTTTCCTGTATGCAAAAATGTGTCAGTAATTATTACCATGGTTAGTATTTTGCCTATGACCACAGTAAAGTACTGCTTTTCTGTTAAATATTTTAATAGGAGATTGTTCTGAATCACAACTGAGCCATTCCCCTGTGCAAGACATGTCTGAGAGCACTGTCTAAAATCACAGAGCTACTCATGTCAGGCAGAAAGAGGCCATGATGGTTTATGTCCATCCCAACATGCACAGAAAGGCACTTACCATGGCCATTAGGATATTCTTAATTACTGGAGATAAGCAGCTCACCAGGGGATCTCAAGCTTTCTCTTTAATAAGCTTAGAAGGGAGAAGGGTGTGTATCATAGCTGGAGCAAGTTATCTATACTCAGTTTCATGAATCTTCTTATGTTATACACTCCTAATCATATTAAATTAGACAATCTTTAAGGTGATTGCTTTACATGTTGCAGAGGTGTGAACATGTATCCTAGAGGCAGAAGAGATAGAAGCACTTTAACTTTCTCTCTGGTTGGGAGCTTTCCACTCTAAGCTGGAAAGGTTTGTATGGGATGGAAATGTTATTAGTGAGTATGCATTGCTGCCATTCCTTGCTCTCTACAGGAATTTCAGCTAAAGCTACAGTAGGCAAAAGATGCCTATAGTCAGTGCTGCTTAACATGTTCCAACTCAAACCTCTGTTTCTAGTTTCTTGCATATCTTTCATAATTTAACCATTAGAATTGAAATTTTCAATGAATCAAAACTCTTCTGACAATGACAGTAAAAGAAGTAATTGTAAAATTACCAAATTTCCAGGTACTATATAAATGTAGCTGAGTTTCAAGTGTCTGAAAAGCATTTGTACACACTCAACAGGAATTAATAAACAAGCCTCATGTTCTATCTGGACTAAACATGCTCTAGGCTAAAGTGAATGTGATTCAGCTCATGCTGGAAGCAAAGCTCATGAGAGGAAAAAATGGCTCCCTGTGAGAGAACTGGGAAAAGCTGGAAGGGAAGCAGGAACTAAAGCCTGGAAAGGATGTCAGAAAAGCCGAAAGGGATTAAGAAAGAGAGGTAAAAGCAGATACGTGTACAAGAAGAGAAAAGATTTCAGAGTATCTTAGTATAAGTCACAAAACCCAGCACATTATCTAAAAAAATTCTGTAGCCCAGTACATCTCATTCTCTGCTGGCAAGTTCTCCACACAGAGCCTAATGACCTGTCACTGTGCTGTCAGTTAGCTCATCAGCTTATGTGGAAACCCACACTGCATTCAAAGGCATTGGACTTTATCATCTACCAGTCTCTTCGGTGGTAACCAGCCTGAGATTTTCTATGGGGGGGGGGAAACAAATCAAAAGGAAATTTTTAAAGATTGTATCACAAACCTTTCTAGCAACTTGAGTATTTCAGAACATTAACTACCTGACTCTGCAACTTCAGTGTTTGAATTTTCTCTTGTGGCATGTAAAATGTTTTAGCAGCCATTTATTGAGAAAAACTCATCAAAATCTAGTACTTCCATAAACATTACACATGATATGAAGATTATCTTGATGGACAGAAGTTGCACAATTTACTTTGCTGTTTCCATAATTTTATGTGCTTGTTATAGACATCATTCATTACAATGAAACTAGTGACTCTTGTTTCCATTTGAGACACTAATCTATAAAATGCTTCTTCAAATGGCCAGGTGACAAGCTCCACCTGTAAAGCTATAAAACCATAATACTTAAGAAAGAAAACCTGCAACAGATATTTCTCCTCTGGAGAAATATTTTAGATGTGTCATCTAAAGTCTCAGAGATTTATTGGGTGAGAAGTACGTTGAGAGTTGACATGAACAATAAATTTAGTGCCAGATTCGTGACACTTACCCCATCATCATTTCCCCTCATAAATACTGGAGAAAAGGATTTCTCTCACATGGCCTCTGGTACATTCATCAAAATGCCTTTTGAAATGTGACTTAATGAATAGTTACATCCCAACATGGACAACAGAACGTATTTATTTAAAGAGATTTGTAACTTCACTTTCGTGTCACCTGAATGACAGTGTCAGAAGCCAGGAAACAGAAAGAAATAATTCAGCTAGCATTACTTCTTCTTTGTACCATAAAACCCCTCTCAAGAGCAGTAGAGTTTGACAATGGGATGCACCTATTGCTCAAGAATTCACACTTCCAAAACCCAAGTCCTGAATCTCATCTGTTGTGCTGCAGTTTAATGCATAAGAGTTATCACAGGAGGGAAAAAAAAATTCTGTCAGGAGTTTCTTCCTGAATAGGTTGGCATCACAAGAGTTTAATGGAAGGCAAACTAAATGACACAAGACTGTTATCCCAACCGAGGTGAAATCAGCAGCAAAACTCTCAGTATGTCACCTCTTAAACTTTCTTCAGATCATCCTTCTCTGTTCCATGGGCAACATCCCCAAACTCTCAGTGAATCAAATCACTGAACTGGGTCTCATGCCCAGGTCGTACTATGTCTTTTACCTAGGCCACATACAAATCTCACTGTCTTCCATTTTCCATGAGCATTTTTCATCTCTGTGAAGGCACTTTTCTCTAGATATACCTCTAGATACTTCTGCAGATCTTTCTTGACCTTTCCCATCCACACGCCCTTTTTCTCCAGTTCATGTGCAGCTGTGCCTTTGAGGATATGGCCTTTCTTTAAGGACACTTTGCTTTGCTCAAGAGTCACTTGGAAACATCCTTGCCATACCTGTGTTTTACACCTTGGCTTCACCAGACTGAATGTCCTGCTGCTTCTTAGTTGAGGGTTAAATCTAGTAGGCAGCAAAGTCCCCTATGTCTGTGTGGTCAGCACCACTTGGGTCACAAATCCAAAACACAGCACCATATGAGCTACTGTAAAGAAAATTAACTATATCCCAGCCAAACCCAGAACTTTTTCTCACCTTACTACCCCCATCCAGCCCAAATTTACTACATCATCCCCCTGGCTCCTGGATGATGAGTCTCAAAGGGACCTGGGGGTAAGGACTGAGATACTACTGGGTGAAGCATTGAGGAGAGTCCTCAGGCTCTGTGCTTGTGGTGATGCTGAGGGTGATGATCACGTTGGGTGCCAGGATGAAAACAAGAATAAGAAGAAGTGCCTGGGGAAGTGGATATGGATGACATTATACCTGATGGGCTGCAGGGGAAGTAAGTTATCACTGATGAGGCAGAAAATAGGGCAAGTTACCATCTCTCCCTTCATCATTCCCAGCAAATAAGGAGTCAGCTCTCTGGGCAGCCATTCCTTTCCTCTCCAGCTGGGATGTAGGGACCAAAGTGGTTGAATCCACCAGCACCACACTTGGTCGGACATGCTATCACTTAAACCTCATGGAGTACTATTAAAGATCAGCACACCACCCTGCACAATGCAAGAACTGATTCCAGCTGCCTCCTGTGAGAACTTCTTAAAAGCACATTTCTTCACACATTCCACATACCCTCTACCTCCAGATCATGTTTCTTGTGATGGCCTGCAAGTCTGCCCCTTCCTCCTTACATCTTGTCATGTGGCAGCCACATGTTGATTGTTTCTCCATTAATCAAACCTAATATCCTGCTCACCTATTTTTCTCTCAGAGATCTGCAGCCTGTACTCCTGCTCAAGACATGTCCTTTTAAGAACTGTAACCTCATTTCTTTTGAATTCCTTTCTCAAAGCTCCACACCTCCCAGAAAACCTAGGAGAGCTGATTAGGTCTATCACACCTCTAATGAGTGAGGGTTAACATAAGAGCCTGGAATTAAGTGGTACAGAGGCTGAAAAGGTCAGGAGTAGGTTGTGGAGGAGGAAAGGAAGTTAGCATGCTTAATAACAATTAAGATTAAAATGTATAATTAATATTACCTTGCCCAGTGTTTCAGTGATTCTTTGTTGTATAATGTATCTTTTTTCCCCACAGTCTGACTTTGTTTTTCTTAACACTGCCCTCTTCAAAGAAGGCCTCTTCTTCTGAGTTTGGAAAGTTACACGTTTATAAATAATAAATATTACAATAAAAAATCAAGGCTACTGCACTTGCTAGCAAACAGCCAATATGCACTAGGTCTCTTAGAAGTCAGAGGTCTGTTTCTGCTGCTCTTTGTGCCACTTTATCTACTTTGATGTAGTGAAGTTGCTCCTGATTTTTATCACTGAGAAACTGAGTTGCTGAAATGTAAAATCACAGTAAGCTATGGAACCAATATAAATATTACAAAATAATACACATCCTAGCAGATGTGAATTATTTACAGAAATTTGCAAAGACATAATTATAAGCCAGGAAACATACATATTTCTAGAGAAGTGACAGCATTACTATGTAATTAGAACAAAGAGGCTTCATAAGGAAATGGCTTGTTTCTGTCCACTTGTTTATTTTCTTTACCTGTCATGTTTAAGTGGACGCTATCTTAGGGAACATGAACCCCAGTTCAAACCTTCCCACTGCAGTTCAGAGAACTACAATCTTTCAGAAGAAAAACATTTTCAGAAGAAAAATTATAACCTATCTTCACTGAGAAGTAGGAGCAAAGGACTTTGTATATTGCTGGAAGACAAGCATAAAATATTTAGGCTGGTTAGTATTAAGAAAGTCAAAGTGAATATCATGAGATGAAGCAGCCAAACAGAATTGGCAAAGATAGTCCTATAAGGGAGAGGTATTAATAGGCTGCTACTCCCACTGGACACACTGCTTCTGTCTTACTCAGGCAAATCTCCCACTAAAACTTTCAAAGGGTGTAATGCCAGTCCAGAGCTGAGCAGGAACTTTGGGACCAAAAACAATACCCAAATCTTCTGTCCATCCATGTAATGCCTTTGTTATTTCCTTGTACTGCATCTTCCCTCTGCAACTTTGTGGGGCCTGGCAGCTTGCTCTACTGGGCAGATGCTGGCCCTCTGAAGATAGAAGTCAGAGTTGCCAAGTGTGCCATGGAGCCGAAAGAGGAGAAACAGTTTGAATATTAACAGCTGCTTTTATCATTCATTGACCAACAGTGAACTTCTGGAGCATGGCTAGCAGAAGATCAGTAGAGAGGCAAGATTTGATATAACTGGTTAGGCACTGCAGACTTTTAGTTAAAATTGTGCTGTCCCCCAAGCCTCAGTTTAAGCAGAGCTCTGGACCTACATGTTATTTTGGACCTGCCACAGGAAAAGATCTACTTTTCCATGCTTCTGTGTGAAGGACAAATTTCAGGCAGCAACAGTATGAAATTGAAATGAGCTGCAGTTTGCTTTCCCATGCAGTGTCCCTCCTCTCACTCCCAAGTCTTCCAGGACAGTTTTTACCTTAAAGTTGTAGCTTAGGGAACTCATAGGATGTAGACCTCAGCATCCAACAGAGAAGGATTCAAACCAATATAAACTATTTACATGGATGTCAGTATTGTCCACATAACATAAAATTAACATTGTTAACAGGAGATAAGAAGAATTGAGATTCATGGTAGTAATATAAACAAGTAACAGCAGGATGTTCTATAACCACAAGTTGTAAGTTATTTTACATCTGCTACTGGCCATTATGCAAACTTTGTGCAATTTGTTTGTCTGTTTGTTTCAGCAATGGGACTTTAAATGAATAGGCAAAAGATGGTTCTATTTTGTGTTCATTTCCCCAGGTTAATAAATTGTCAGATTAAAGCATGGAATTAATTTCTCAGCAAATATATCGTTTACAATAACTGTAGTTGTAAGAAAGGTCAATAGACCAAATGGTCTTATCTTGGTGAAGCCTTGCTGACAGCAATACAAGAAATAATTTGGCCACTGTGTACCTGGTGTACCCAGTTCTCTGCTGCACAAGGAAATGAAAGGAAACACACACAAGCCTGCTGAGTAGTAAGCTCCCATAAATGCTCACTGTGCTCTTGGACAACCAGCAAGATTCTGCTTTTGAGTTCTCTGGACAGAATTTCAATCTTCAAAATGCTATATAGTTCTGCACATTTATAGACTACTAAAGAAAAACTGGAAGATGAAATTTATACTACATGTTGCTTAAACTGTATACATATATCATGTGGAATGGTATGCAGCAAAGTAGACACACAAATGCAAACCCTCAGACATCAGATACTCCTTTATTTCACTGAATATGAACTCGTTTTCTCTCTCACACACATTCTCACACACAACTGTAAGGAACCTACTAGTTCTCACTGACCCTGAGCATTTCTGGGGGGTGGAGAGGTCCAAAGAGCCGTCTCATTGTAGATCACTCTGCCATATGTTTGCCTTTCCATACAAACATTTGCCAGGAAATCTATCACCTTCAATGCATCATGTGACATGACAATAAAAATGTTTATGTGCAATCTCTCAGTCTTTTGCAGATAGGAAAGTATCTGTAGGAATGAGGATACTGCAGTAGCCTCTCTTTTAACTACCCCCCCCCCCTTTCTTTTTTAGCAATAGCTTTGATCCTTCTTCTGTCAGTAACCACTCTGGTTTGGATTAAGGACAAATGCTCCATTTCCCTCATTTTTTCAGTGAAGTGCTCCTGCAAACTTGTTTGTTTGAAGCTTATGATTCAAACACTTAAAAACTAGGGCTTTGAGCCCTAGTTTGCTTTCAGATTCATGGCATGTCAAAGGCTGTTGCCCCATGACATAGCATGGTCAGCTCCAGTCTTCCATGGAATGGGCAGTGGCATTTGGAGATGCTGCTGCAGAAATGAGCAGAAGCCAAGTCAGAACATGTACAATTATTAATGCAGTTGATGAGAATCTAGGTTATGCTGTCAGGCTCCTAAGGCCTGGAGCTGTATTGTTACTGTCTATCCATATACTGCCTGAATCACGCAGATGTCCTACAGGAAACTCCAGGAATAAATGACTGAGTAGAACAAATGTTGTAGTAGAGATATCTCCATAGGAAACAGCTCATGGAGACAAACTAGACATTCTTACTTCAAAAGGCTGAAGATGCCATCTCTTGACTTTGTGTCACCATGCATTGGGATATACTTGAGCAGCGTCAACAGCTGAATCCTACTGGATTTAGTGAAGTCTTCCCTTTCCTGGCTAACAAAACTGCTGGGGATGGGTTTGCTTTTAAGATGTTAATTTATTCCATTTTAAAGGCTGATTAGTCCCAGTACTGGGCTTTTGTTTTTGGGCTGATCCGAATTGTTCATCTAGGAGAAGGTGTCAATATGGTGACAAAACTGGCTTAATTTCTAATCTGTAAAATCTATACCAATCACACAACTCTGCCCTATATTATGGCATACACACATGCACTCTTGACCCATGGCTCTTGCTATTTAGAGGGTATGGTTTTTCTACATTTTGGTGGGTTTTGCACTACAAGTCAGGGAGGCCCAGCTGAGGGTTCCTGCACTATTTAAAAGGATACCGCAGGGCTGCTTTAGTGTAAAAGTAAAAACAGATGACACTATGTGAAAAAGGCTTCTCACTTGCTTGCCAAAACCTCTACAATTATTAAATTCAGCTATGTATCTTTTAATACTCACGTCTGTGATCATATATAACATACAAATGCTTTTAAAGTGGCCTCCAAGACTTTCTAAACATTCTTGCTTTCTGTTGTACTTCTAATCCTCTTATTTGTAGGGTGAAAGGAAGGTAATGTTGGCTTTCTCTAAAGCTGGCTTACTTTCAGGAATATATGTACTATGACTCTTTCCTTACAATGCTAATGATGTGCATTACAGGTAAAAATACTAATAAAAACAACGGGTATGTCTAAGGATTTAATGGGCTATATGTTCCTTCCATCTGCAATCTCAATAATTTCATCAGAGTTGAGCACAATAATGCAAGTAAACTTTTGCCTAGTGTTTGATCCTCTGTAAAATAATGGAATCAATTTGCAGCTTTGTACTGACTATTCTAAGCTGGCCACATATTTATTTATGAACATTGATTGTAATGCCAAAAAAATGTTCAAATTATTTTCAGTTTGAATTACTCGACCTTTCAGAATATTTTTGAGGATGACATGGAAACCAAACACTCAGAACATCCCACATATATTAATTTTTCTCCTTTGACACTAAGATGGCCAGCAGAGTACCTAAGTTACCTAAAATGTCAATGCAGATCTGAATGCTTACAGGAATAAGCAATACAAAACTCAGTAAAGACATGATTTATAAAAAATTGAGAAACTTTGTTTGTTCTACACATGTCTAATACACTGCCCAGTGGAGCCTATGTCTGTGACAAATGTTTGTCACAAAATCTAAATACAGACAGGTTATAAAAACTGATAGCATCTGGAGAAATGAACAACATTCAGGCCCAATATCACAGGAAGAATTATCACAGTGTGAATTTTATTTATGACTAGTAGGAAATAATGTAAAATAGTTTTGAGTGATTTATTCTGGCATGACTAGGGAAACTAACCTGTATGAATGCAGCTCTGTATTTTAGGGAATACATTATTTTTAAATATTCCAAGCTGCATATTCTATCTACCACAGAAAACTAGTGTTAGTGTAGATCCAAGAAGAGTCAAACAATGTTTTTGGGAGGAGTTATTAAGAGGACATAATTAAACATCAGGGACTGGGTCAATGGGCTTTTTGTGTAAGACAAAAGTTATAAGACTCATGGTTTCTTCTGAAAATAAAAAGCCAAGCAGCCCAGGAATTCCTAAGATATATTTAGGATTGATGTAAGAAATGGTTTGTCAAGTAATGAGGAAGAACTGAAGTCTGAAAACTGACTGAGAAGGAATTTTGAACAAGCAGTTGCATATGGAGACTGGACTTTGGGGTTGACTACTAGATGAGAGAACTTTAGGCTAAGATTATCTGATATGAAGATATTTAAACAGAAAATCTTTTACTCTTTATATTCTTTTAAATGAAGATGTGTGTGAACTGAACTAGTTCACAAGTATTCTGTATTGACACTGTCAGTAGGAGCAAGAATATGTTTGTATGAAAATTAACTGATAGAAACAGAGACAACCATAAAACACTACCAAGACAACTATAAAATACTACCAAGCTGGGCTTTCTAAACTGGGCTTTGGTCTGAGGATAAGACAAGAAAGTTTTTGCAGATTTTTTTTTTTTTAAGAAAAATGAGAATTCCACTGGGAAGCTTAAGTTCAGAAACTAATAACCCAACCTCTACATGATGTCTGTCAAACTGTCACACTGAAGAGTACACTACCATTCCTTGTACACATGGCCACCAGCTACACTTTGCTGAGTTTAAAGCAGAGAAAACTGCAGCTGTAAATGCCCAGGGAAACTTCTGAAATACATCTACAATGTATGTGTACTATGCAGCTGGGGGAGACGCTCTCTTTGAGCACAGTCAAAAATTTGAAGGCAGTAGAAATCTTTCCATTAACTTCTAAACTTTTCACAGGCGCCATATTATAGCATAATTTACCCCAAATTGCATTGATTATACTGCTTGTGCTCTATACCTTACCAGACACAGGTACTGACTGATCAGCTTATACTTCTAGATATTTTGTTGTGAATACTTATGGATTTGGGGAGAAAATAGAAGCACATGTTCGTGAGCTGGATTTTCAGGAGTGTTCCGGTATTTTTAAGCTTGAATCCTATTGTCAGGAGATGAACTTGGTAACCTTGTCTGTGGTGGAGAACTGTTGAGCCTTGGAGGCTTTCCTCTTTTTTGCTCCATTGCTGTCCCAGAGCAAAACCAGTCCTTTTTAGAAATGGGAAGCCAATACTTATGACAGCTACCAAATTTTGCAACTTACTGCGAGAACTAATGGGTCAAGCCCCGCTTTAGCTTTATCCAACCTGCCATGAGCTGAGGCACTGGCACTGTCCATTCTGTCCATAAGCACAACTCCTAATAAGATATCCATGAGGTGGAACCTTTTGCAGACTAGCACTGTGGCTTCAACATCTCACTGATCACTTGTTGATGTGGGTAATGGCAGCTCCTCAGCCCATGCTGGTGCTATACCATGGCAGAGGTGCCAGAAGGACTTGTCCACCTGGATTTCTCTTCTCCCTGGGCTAGCCAGAGGTGCACCCTCAGCATGGCTGCTGCCAACACCACGGACACACGGCAGTCTGCCAAGGCACTGCTGGGTCAAATGGACTGCTGCTTCCCAGAGGCAACTGCAAGGGTTGCCATTCTGTACTTGTCTACAGATCCAGGTTAGTTTGTTTATTTTCTTTAAAGAGAGTCATTCAGCTCTTCTAGAAAGGACAGAGAGAAAAGCCACATAAAAAATATCTATGCTGCTGTTAATGTGGTCCTTCCCATGTCTCTGACCTTTCTCACCAGGAGGGTGTTCCAAAACAGAATCTGTATTTCCCTGAAGTACTGAACAATTTCCACCAGAGGTCTCTGTCTACTAATAATTCCAATCTGGTAGGCTTGCTTATGCAGGGCAAGGTTCCCAAGTCGGGCTTTGTCTCTTCACAGGAGCAAGAAACAAAACCAAGATTTCCCAAATCTGAGTGCCTGGGAAATCATCATCTACTTAACAAGGCAGTAATACCCATCTGTTATGCACACAGATTTTCAAGAAAGGCTTCCTTATGTAAGTTCTTTAAATAATTCTCTTGAGCATGTGTAGCCTATCTATCAAAACCAATGTTTAAATGAATTTAAGAATTAAGAGTACTTCATCACAGAATTATTAAACAGTAAATATAATGCCTTTGCATGAAAAACAAGTAAGTTTATTTGAAGCAAGGACAATAAACTTCTATCTTCTCAGAGTGTACTGTGATCCCTAACTTGAGATCTAACTATGCTCAGGGGGAACTGCTCCAAGAGATGTTTAGCTTTCAGGCTAAATCTTTGCATCTCATCTGGCTTTAATACAAGTGCACCATCTGCTTATGAAAAAATATTTCTTTTTATGCCTACATTATCCTGTCTTTATTTTATTTACTAATCTACTTCACTCAATGGGATTGCACTCAAAAAATGCAAGGTGCTCAAAATAAGGATTAAACATTTCTACCTTGAGGTCTGGTCTCTAATTGCTCTGTGCAGCACCTCAATTTACCAAGAAACATTAAGAAGTCTCAAAGAGAGGCTCTTTTGAAGCTCAAACAATATCATCAGGGTGGGGCAAGTTCCCTTCCCTCACCTCAGGAAAGAACCTTACACCCTTCTCTGTGCCAAGCCACTTGCTGGTGTTTTGTTATGGCAGAGGATGGTGTGACATGAGAATCTTGCAGCAGAACCACCATGATTTCCTCAGCTCACAGCTCACCACCACCTGCTTGTGTGGCACATTACAGTCAATGTGGTACAACAACAAAATGCTGCCAATGGCTGCTCACCCTGAAATCATCTCAGATATATCCTGGTGTAATCTCTCAACTGAGATGTGAAAGGTGCACATCCCTTTAATCTCCAGCTGTTCAAAAGCCACAGGTCCATATCTGAAATTGAAACAAGGCCAGCAGCCAGTCCAGCACATCTGTGTCACCATGAGCAACTTCTCAAAAGAAAAGACCAATGGACAAATACCATGGGAACATGTGCAAGGTCTGATCCTACCCATCTCAGTGGGGTGACTCACAGCAGTAGTTTTTGTGGGGAATGCCTGAGGAATTACAAGCCAATTTCTTAGCAGGTCTTACTCATGTCACAAAACATACCATTATTATATGCTAATGGCATATATGCATTCATGCTCTCAGCCCCTTCATTTCCACAAAATATTACAAGTTGGAGCATTGAGGCAGTACAGGAAGCTGCAAATGTTGCACTGAGAAAAATACTGAAAATAAATTCAGCCTTAGAACACAACAAACAACAGTTCCAAGATGAGAAAATGTATTAATGCTCCTTGCAACACCTGGCACAAGGCCCACAACTTACCTTAGCCAAGGAGCAAAATTTACTCCAACCTACAACATAACTCATACTGGAGTTAAGGTGGCATGACATGGAAGTGATTGCAGGCTGAATTCCAAGAGCACTGTAATTCTTTGTTCAGCTTTGACACACTCCCTTCTGTTCATGCACAGATAGCAGAAGGGGTATTTATTGGATGTACAGACTGATAATGTGCTCACTTACTCAGTGTCCACTGCTATAACAATCCCTTTGGGATTAAGTGAAGGAGGAGGAACTGCATTTGATTTAGGACAAGGAATTTTAACCAAACAGCAGAAAGTTCCACTGTGTCTGAAACGGAATATTTTACTCAAATCAATGCCTGCACCTGTCTTCTGCTTATAATTCACCATGAGACAGAAGTCCCTTGGTAATCTGGTAGAAATTCTTGCAGTCCTTTGAAAAAAATCACTTGTAATTCAGTAGTTCTTTGATTTGCAAACTCTGGGTAGAATTTGATTCACGTTTCGCTCACCGTTTTCCAGCAAATGCCCACATTCCAGCTAAAGCTGATCCCTGTTTTGTTAATATTGTCTCTGACTTAAGATGGTATGTTCATTTTTTTGGGAATGCACCATAATCTAACCTCTCCTTCTACCTTGCATTTAGCTGAAGAAATGTGTTGTGATTATGGTAATGGCAAGATGACAGGCAGACCTGGCTATCAGGGCTCAGTTCCAGTTCTGATACTTTGCAGTTTGATTCTTACCTCCTACACAGCTGTTGCAGGCCTGGATGACACTGAAGATAAAACTCCCTCCTCTTCCTACTCTGCCAGAGCATGTTATAACTGAAAGGCCCTGGAAGAAGCTACAGAGGGAGAGAGGATTGTCTTGGAACATCACAGATTTAATTTGAAGCTATGGACATAGAGCTTATGAACATTTAGATAATGTTCTAAACATTATCTAAAAGTCACAACAGTATCAGAGATTCTATCAAGGATACTGTCCTTCCCTTCTTTAAAGCCAAGGACAGCAATATTCTCCTTTAGGCCAAAAATGACAAATACTATTTCCTTACATCTCAAAATCTCTGCAGCTTTGACCCATGTGATGGACCAGAATGAAGAAATGTATCAACTAAGAGATGCTTTGGACCTGTTTTGTATCCAAAATAGACTCTTATGTTCACTTCATGTGAAACATGTGAAAGAAGCAGAGAGATGGAGGAACTTTCTGTACTTGTTTAGTCTCTAAACAAGAGCTAGGTCCCTCCTTTCTTGCTGCTCTAAAATTTATAACCTTTCAGTAGCCTACAGCTACCTTCAAGGAAATAAAATTGGGCAAGAGCAGACCAGTAAAAAGGGTTTGTAAGTATTTTTTCCAGGTCTTTTTAGGAAAATTCTTTGACAGCAGAGAGGTTCAAACCCATCTTACTATGTATCATACCCAACATCTATCCTTTTACCTTACATCTGATATAGCAAAACATTTAGAAGTGTTCTTCTATTGAGAGAGATTGCTATTGGCCTGGAAAAAATATCTTTTTCCCCTAGATATTGACTTCAGCAGAAATACACGTCATGTGAGAGCAGAACATGAGAATAAAGAAGACAGAAGTGCACAAATTATCCAAAATCTTCACTTCTAAACTTGGAATGTGATCCAGCTTTTATCAAAGCTCAAGAAAACAAAAGAAAAAAAGCTCAACAATAGCAAAAGCATTGTCAAACAGTTTCCAGAAATGCACGAGCAATGAGATTAAAATTCTTTACTCTCAGTTTTTGAAACCACAGACATTAAAATCTCAGCAAATATCTCAATACTTTCAGAAGAAGAGAACTGATATTTATCCCACCTGTCAAATATTGGGCATAATGCTGCCATTATTTAACTGTTTTACAAAACTGAGTTCCATTAACTCAGTTACCTGCTGGTGTGAATTCAAGGCTTTTGACTGATGAGACACTATAATTCCAAGTCCTTGTCAATTCATGCATGATGTTGTACAGACAGTATTCATTTTTAACGATTAAAAAATAATGTACTTTTGCCGTGTGCTGCTACTCAAACTTAGCACTCCATAAGTGAGAGTCACCTTTTCAGGGCAAAAGGCCTGAAGAAATAGGAAGGCCATTATTTAATTACATGAATAATCTTTCCTTATTCACAGTCCACATGAGAGAGATGTTGCAACGTGGTCCTTGAATAAGGCTTCAACACTGGGCTTGGTTTTCACACTGTAAACAACAGATAAAAAATGGAATACTAACAACACTTGGAATTATAATGCATTATGTTTTGGGGTGGCTGGTTGATGGAATACAATGATGAATATGTGAGCTTTCCCAAACCACATTTACTGTAATGTGCTGGTGGCACTAATTTCTCTAAGCTTGGGTCCTTTTTCTTACATTTAAATTCCCACTTAGCTTTAGAATCTGTAAGAAGTCTCAGGACTAAAAGTATAACCCCTTTCTCTTAACTTAATTGAATTATTGTTCTGAAGTTTTGCATTGGTGCAAAGAAGCCATTAAGCTGCCAAGAAGTGCACAGCACTTTGTGCCAGGATCCTAGGTTGGAAAAGGGGGATGAAAAAGTCATTATATCACACAGAAAAAAACCTCAGAGTATACCCCACCCAACCATGCTGTGGGTGCATTTTAAGCCCTGAAGTTTGCAATGAAAATAACCCTGGCTGCATGCTCTTGTATGCATTAAGGCACTAGTCCTTAAGACACAACAAGGCTGAAACTTGCACCAGTATGGACACAGGGTCACCCACCTGGATCCACGAACTTGGGCTATCCTCCAGGTCAAACACAGCTCCTACAAAGCTTACAACTGTCTTGAACATCCACTTACCCCTTGCTGCTTCTTCCATATGGTAACCTCCTTCTGCTAACATGGCAGAATATAATTATTCTAACAACAATATAATTATTCTAGCAACAAAACAGCATTCTGTCTGTCCTTGTGACTCAGTCCTGGGCCTTCAGAGAGGCTGCAAGGCCAAAACTCTGGGGAGGGAGCATTTTCTTTGCGATGCATGTTTCACTTGAAAGCATTTTTTCTGTATACAGAATTAAACATTTTAATCTTCATTTAAAATGCCCTGAGATTCTCCTTTGATGTTAAGTTAGGCAAAAGATGCACATTTTGCTGTTCACAGAATTTGTGTAATTTGGGGATTTTCTACTTACATTCATGTTAAAGCACAAGAGAAATACATCCAAGAAAGAGCTGTGATTTAATATGATGATAGAAATTGTAAATACAAAACAAGAAATTGAAAATCAGGTATCTTCCCTTCTAGAAAAGCATCACTACTTCATAAGGTACTCGAAATTTCAGAAGCAGGGTGCCAACTAGGGTGACACTGCTTGTCTGCCCTGCTAAACCATGTTTTGCAGAGATTTCTGGGATAGAGTGTGCTCACTTCAGTTTGCAGGACTCTTTGTGGTATTTATATTAGTGCAAAATTTGTTGATGTAATGTCACAATGGTGGTCTTCTGCCCAAATCCAACATGTAATTAATGTGATTAAAACCACAACTTTTCAAAGAAAATTTGGCATGCTTTTCTAGAAGGATATGCAGACTTCTTGTGTTTGTAGTGCATATCTGAATGCAAATACATGTGTTTGATTTCCCCTGAGTGCTGTGTGAACACTTATTATTACTGACCTGGAAATTATTCTACTTTCCCTATTTGACTATTGTTTTTGTCTGGGTAAATGCATCCCTGAAACCAGATGTGCAACACTGGATGTATTTCCATTACTTAACATGATCATGTGTATTTATTATCCTGATGTTTGAGGCAGTAGAAGTTGGTTTGTGCTGCACACTCCATGACCTTTGTCTGGAACAATGACCAACAGGCCTCACAGGACAAAATGCAGGGAGCTGTAAAGAATCCATATCAATGAGGCATTGCCTGGGGTATTATTGCTAGGAACCACTTGAAACAAAAGGTATGAAAAATTAGATTTTAGTTCTCTAAAGCATGCCTCTGTTAGATTTTACAGACATCTACCATGTGGCAAAACCAGCATCACCTCCTGCTGTTAGCAATGAAAAGGTTGCTCTGGCCAGTTCTAATTCCAGCCAGAAGAGTGCAGCAGGATATACCTGTGTTGAACATGTCCTCACAGGGCAGACCTAGAAAGTGGCCAAACATTTTTTAAATATCACCCACTCCCTACAATAATAGCCTGACATGTAAAACAAAATAAATGCCAGTTAACAACAAATTTATTACTTTCAGTCACAGAAAAGGGCAATTAAAAGAAGAGGATAGTTGACCAAACAGTGGCTATTGCTCCTCAACTCTAAACCCAGTAACTTTGCTGTAAACAAGACTAGTCATGGAGGAAGTGATTGTTTGTGAATACTGAAGATAATAAAAAAATAAATAAAAAACTGGGTGAGTATAACATCATGCAAAAATTACATTTGTAATAATCCTCCACAGGGATACAAAAAGGGTTTTATGGAACCAGATTTTTAAATGTTCTGCAATATCACAGTGTACACCCAAGCCTTTGTGTAACTGTTACAATTTTCTTATGAGGTCAAAAACTACTGCTCTGAGTGTGCAGTAAAATGCATCTGCAGATCTTTGCTTAATTGTAAACAGAAAGTTAAGAGTTATGGCTGGAGTTTTCATGCCAACCAGCTCAGTTACCTGTAGATAGCCTCCCCCTCTTCTGCATGAAGAGCACGCACAGACTCATCTTACATCTGCTCAAGGGCACTAGCAAGAGAGCACAGTGTGTGTAACACAGTGTTGGCAGCTCCATGTGAAAACAGGCACCGTTTTTGGGAGTTCTGTTTCCAGCTGAACTGCATGCTCTGAATAAGGGGGGAAACTCCATCCCCTTATCATAAAAAAATAAAGATAGAGAGATACAGATTAGATACAGGCTGCAGAAATACAGGTGAGAAACTGAGACTGCTTTCCAGCTGTACCCTAAAGAGGTTTCATCATACAATCACAGCAGAATACAGGGAAAAGAAGGTAGAGTAGCATTTCCGAATGCAAAAGGAAAAGTGTAGGAACAGAGAAAACAGGAAATTTTCCCATTCATTTTAACATGTAGATAAGCCTCCATTTCTGCTTCATCTCCCACGCACTGGCATCATCCAATCACTGGCAGTAGCTGTTCATGCCTGCATAGCTTCCAAAATGGGTTCTTCTCCATTCAGTTCCTACTGCTTTCTTCAGCAAAGAAAGATCTCCCTTTCTGCCACAAATAATATTCAAGAAGGAGCTCTTCATCAAAGATTCTCTCTGTGGATGGCAATAAACCAAAAAAGTGCACAAATGCCACCCACAATAGTAACTGTGTTCCATGCACTCCTTCCCCCTTTGGAAGCATCCTGTGGCTGCTCTCCAAATTACAGTCCCCCAGTTTCATGCTCAGCTACTGCACTTCATTCTTGTTTGTGCAAGGCAAAATGGAGAAAAAGAAACAGAGACTGGAGATTTTTGTCAAACTCCACAGAAGTGAGAAGAACCCAGGTGCACCACCAACCCCTCACCTCCCCTGGAAAGGAAGGAGATGGAACAGCTGAAGGATAAGGATGGGCACAGCAGAAGCTTTAGCTACACTGTCCTCTGTAGTCAGAGGGTGAAGGCATTTTGTACTAAAGCAGGGGGAAGCAGAGTGCTGGGAAAGCTAAGTAGATGGTTTCGCTCAAAGGCGTTTTTCCTGAATATGCTGAGGAAGGCAAAGGGGCTCACAATCTACAGGCCATTAGCAAAAGGTGGAAGCTCTGCACAGTGACTTGCTGAAGAGAGAGAACCCCCCATTTTTGTAGATATCATTAGCAAGCCTTGCATTACTTTGCACAGGTTAGCATTAGGCAAGTTGCTGCCTTGGGGCAAGTTCACTTGGAGCTGCTCACAGCCTGAGAAGCCTGTGTGTACCTCTCGCTTGCACATGGCCTCTCTGTGCTCAGGAATCCAACGTAAGGTTTATATCATCCCACACAGAGGTGCAGATGTTGGCTTCCCAGAGCAGCAATAACATGTCTCCTCTCCAGTAAGTTATGTTGTTTTCCTAGCGTCTCCTCTGAAGTCACTCTGGCTGCTCCTGCTTCTTCCACATCTCTATACGCCATTCACTCACACATTTTGTTCTCTTTGAGAATTTTTGGCTGCAGACTGTTGGAATGTCATAAGGTATATCTGTCCAGATTTTGAACTTGCCTAAACTGGCCAAGCTCACTCAGTGCTTTATATCTGCGCAGGATCTGTTTCATGCTCTCTTACCAGCAAAGATAACACTAGTACAGTTGTTACATTGGTGATGTAGAAATATTGCCTGCAAACCAATCGTTTAGAGTGGAGACGGGAGTGTAGAAATGAGTAGAAACTTTTTTTATAGTGTAACATTTTGACCTGTTTTAGTAAGTTAGCAGTTACAAAGCACTGCAAGCAGCCAACATGGGCCCGTTTACTCACACATGTAACTAACGATCCTTGTTGGGACATGATTCCAGTATTATTAGTCCCGTTCTACTGAATTCATTGAAATTGCTCCCAACTTACATTACTATAAATGAGAACAAAATTAGATTTAACCTGAATATGCAGCCCTATGCATATGCAATGCAATTTTACTATGTATTGATATATATGTGTGCATAAATCACCTATGCATGAAGCGCATATACATATTGTCATTCTTATAAATCAGCAGATTCAAATAAGACATTTTCCTAAAAACCAGATTGTATAATGACTATAGTTAAAAATAATAATTCTGGAATTCAAATAAGAATTCAGATTGAAATCTTTTCATCTGCTCAGCTTTACTGCAGTGCAAGTTGCTCAGTTCATACCTTAACAGTAATATATTACTTGCAACTATGGGGATCCTCTTTTTTAAAAAATCAGGAAGCCATTGCAGCTTATTGTTGTGACTGAACAAATGTTAGGAAACTAGCTGTTTCTGAATTTGAAGGGATACAAAGAGGAGGTGAGAACAATCCAGGATAATTCAGTTCATCCTTGACACTGATTTTAGGCTTCAGTGAGAAGGGCAGACTGAGCTCCTGGTCTTGAGAAACACTGGTGTGTGGTAGGAGATGTACAGACAGGGAGTGAATAGGAAATGTGTCACACTTCTTAAGAACTTACAGTCTGACTCAAAGACTGAAAAAGGGCAAGGAAGCTTCAAAAGTACAGAGTTCTCTCTCTCATATCATGGTATGACAGGGAAGGCTTGAGCTTTTTCTAGAACATAGCGCCCATCTAGGACCTTTTATCAAGCAGTCATCAACATGCTTTTCCAAAGAGTGGTTACCAATTACACAGTCCAATCCTGAAAATTTCTCAGACTTGAAACTACTTGCAGAGCATACAGTCATCAATGACTGCCTCTACCTAAATTTGCATGCTTCTAAAGAGTGGCAGATGCAGCTGTTAACAATAGCAGCAATATTATAGAAAAAATACATTTTGGAAATCCTTACACTGAATGAGCAAAAACTACAGAACAAGAAGACTAATGGCAAAAGATTTAAAAGACTGAAGCAAAGAATCAGCTCACACTTAAGACATGTTTGGATTGGCCTTAAATTATTGAAAAGAAAAAAAAAATTAAAAGTTGTGGAATTATGCTGATATATGGTACTACTCCTCACAGTCCAAATTAAGGAGAGTTTTGCTAGAGACTTTGGCAAGCACAAGTTTGACAAACTCTTTCAGTGCTGCACTCAGCAGTCCAAGCAACTTCTGTGCTTATTAAACACAAGCATCTGCAGGCAATAATGGATAGTAATTCACAGGCAGTTTCACCAGTTGAGGGTAGGAGCTACAGAGACAGAATATAAAAGGCTACAAATGCTTCCACGAAGCTTTAAACCAGTGCAGAATTAGATGAAGTGCTCACCAGAGAGGGACTGTCACTTCATGGTGTTACCTTTCCTTTGCCTCATTACAGACCACACATAAAAGCTGGAGGGTGCTCACAGGGAACGGAGCTGACAGGGCTACGGTTTAACAGGGTGATGTTTCAACAGTACATTTCCAAGTTAGCAACCTCGATAATCCAAGGACTGCCAAAAGGCAAGAAGAGCCAGGGGGTGAAGGGTGAAGGCAAGGGGAAATTAAAAGCCAGTCTACCTTCAGAAACATGCTTGCTGAGGTTATGTGGAAATCTCTCTAGCCAGCAATCCGTTCGAGAGCTTTCCAAAAGTTTTCCAAGTCATTCAAAGCTGACTCGATCATACTATGCATACTTAATTCTACTTCAAACCTTGTCTTGCCCTCCCCTCAAATCGAGGGGCCTGGCAGTAAATGCTGCTCTGAACAAAACCTTTGATCCAGCCTTCCTCCTCTTATTGCACTGTTGTCTCCTTCCCAGTTCGAACTCTCATTTCAGCCTTGGAAATGAATGCTTACTTGCAGGTTGAATGCAATCCTTATGGGCTGTATCTCAAATTCTAAAGGTGTTTTTAGTTTCGCTGCTTTTCTTAAATCTGTGCTTGCTGATTAATCAGAAATTTCTCGTGAACCCTTTTCAAGGAGGACCT
Organism: Anthoscopus minutus; assembly: GCA_013399455.1. Taxonomy (NCBI): domain Eukaryota; kingdom Metazoa; phylum Chordata; class Aves; order Passeriformes; family Paridae; genus Anthoscopus; species Anthoscopus minutus. The sequence goes on along the minus strand of VWYI01043635.1, from coordinate 91,196 downwards.
GGCACACTACTTAAAAATCTCTGGATTAAGTCCAAGTAGTTTAGCTGTTTTTAGGCTTCCCTATTCAATGTAGGGCATCAGACAGGTATTTTCAGAACTTGTTTCTCCACTTTGCTGGGTTTTGCAGTGTTTAACTTCAGTAAAGATTCATTAGAAACAACAGCCTCTGGTTTTGCCGCAGTTCTTTTCAAAGTACTTAGAAAACTGGGCTATAAAAACAGATCCTTTACACCCCATTCAAAACAGATTTCTGCAAATACTCCTGTAAGCACCAAGGCCCTCATTGTTCCAGAGGGACATAGATTTGCTACCACAAACTATGCAAAATACCTGTGTTCTGAAAATGGATGCTCAGGCTGGCTACCCCGCAGTTTGCACCCGTGCCTTCTCCTTTGGAGTCACAGAAAGATGACAGGATCTAGTTTTTGAGGCTCTTGTTTTCTAAGGGAGAAGAAAAAAGATAAAAATAAAAAAGGAGCAACATACTCGAGTAGCAAGGGTGGGCATGCCCAGACCCAGTTCAAATCTCAGGCAAAAATTTCAGCCCCCAACTGCACATACTCACAGATCGCAGATGTGAACATCTCTGGAACTGAGCCCCAGCCAGGGGAAGCTGCTACAGCTTTCCAGACTGACTCTGAAAAGCTCCAAAAATAATGGTACTACTATTCTGAAGTGAGGTTACCTCCTTCAACATCTGTGGTGAATATGTGATGCGGGCTGCTATAAGCATCACACGTATTTAAAACTAACAGGAGATGTCAAGGCTTGGTCCAGCCACATTGTGGTCATTAGGAGGAGGAGCTACACTAATGCTTCATGAGATACATATGCTGCTCTAGGGGTACTAAGGGTTAGCCTGTTCTGAGAAATCTCCCATCCTATCTAGATTTCTGAGAAATAACAAAAAACCCCCACCAAACCCTTCCAAATGATAAAGAATAAAGAAGGCACAAAATATCTTTCAGTGCAGTCCCCAATGATAAGATATTTACCTTCTGTTTAGTTGACAGCTTCTAAATGAACCTCTACCCTTGCCTACTGCACAAAGAAAAAAAATCAATAAAATATCTGACAACATTTATTACATTACTTCTAATGGCTCATTAAAATAATGACACTTCCTTATTATGGAATAAGTTAGTACCATTGTCAAACCAGTGCTCTCTACAGACAGAATGTGTTCTCAGAAATTTTTTTTTTAAATAAAAATTAAGAATAGCAGTATTTTCAAGCAAAGAAAGCCTAATTTTCTGAATCAACAGAGGCATTATTAT
>VWYI01043635.1:69903-89872 GCA_013399455.1 Anthoscopus minutus | reverse complement strand
CATTATTATTGTTTTTTATTAACACATACAAAATTATTAGGGTATACAAATGTGTTCTTTTTTTTTGACACAGTGAAAACGAAATAAATGGGCATTACAACATCTGTTTACATCACATTTTGTTTCAAAAAAACAGTTAATGATTAAACAAAGATATATATATATATATTTATTAAAAAAAAAGCTTGAAATAGCTGGATAAGAAATAATTGATTTATACTATCAAAAGGCTGGGAGCAATTGTGTCTCCTGTGATTGTGCCCTTAGCTTTCAAGCTATGACTCCCACTGATAGGAGTTTCTATTAAAAATCCAAGGCAAATAACAGTAAAAAACCTCAACAAAACAAACATCACCCTACTCCCCCCAAAAAACCGAAACACCAGTTCCCCCCAGAACACAAAACCTCAAAGCAATGGCACAACTTTCCGCACGCTAATATTTTTTCCTGACGGCTTCAAGCACAAATGGATTCTTTTAAATATCACATAAACCTACAGTAAATTAAAAAAATAGAAGATTACTTTACACAATGCATGGAAACCATTTCTAGTGAGCACAAACATTTACAACTGTACCATGTTTTTTCCTTGCATAACCCATACTCACACACAAACCAGTTTTCAAAAGAATTGGTGAAATATTCAGTCCACGTTTGTTTCTTTTATACAACATGAAATGGTTACAATACCATAGTATTTTTTAGAATAAGTTAAACATCAAGACATATGGCAATAGCATTGTACTATTCTTTCTACATACATATGAAATCCTGAATTTCAGTCTATTTTTATTCAGTCACAAAAATGAATAAAGACTAAGATCCAGTTATACTGGAAAACTAGACTAGTTCTAGAAACCACAAATACTGTAAGCACTTTGGCATAATATGTACAGATTGTGCTGTCAATGGCATGCTTGCATACTAGAACTGACCAACAGATTTCAACTGGTGGAATAAAGTAAAAAAGGTACTGTAATTCTTGCTTTCTTATTTCTTTTCCTCTTTGCAAATGATTGAAAGAGGACACACCACAAGTACACACACAGCATTTGTATGATGTGACTACAAATTAAATATTAAAGTGTTTTTAAATACAATGCAAGGCCAGTCTTAAGTGCATAGAACGTAATGCAGAATACTGTTAATTACAGGGGCAAATACAAAGATATAAAACATTTTAACAGATATTGAACAACATTCTTATAAAAAAAGAGGTGTGAATGAGAATAAGCATTCTTCTATTGTTAGAAAGACCAACACATTTAATCCCCCACTGGTAAGAGAAACTAACTGCTGCATCAGAAAAGATGTATCTATCTACTGCATCTATTTTATCTTTCTTTCAGCGGCTTAGAATTGAACCCTCAAACTCCTAAGCAGTTTGGTACTTGGTTGGGGATTTTTTCCTCTTCCCCCACCTCATTTTTAACAAAACTTTTATCTTCCTGAAAGTAGAACGCAAAAAGTGCATTTTAAATTAAAGGGCTTCTATTCCTCTCTATTTTATGGATGCATTTTCTGTAGTTTAGGAATTTTAGCCTAACCTATTCATTCTTTCTACCTCCAATTTATCAGAAGGTCTCAGATTTATTCAGGCTATTCTGCCCACAAGTTAAGCAGCCCCTTTTCCTGCAAAGCAAATGGTATTAAATTCTAAGAAATCCAAAATACTGTAATCTTTACTGAAGTGAAATGCAAACTTACAGAGTAAGTACTGCAGGATTTTCAGAAGATTTGGACTCTATGCACTTTCCCCAAATTTCTATTTTCTCCTTTGGATTTTGGGGTATAGTTAAGTACATATATTCTGTTCTACTAACACTGCAAGTCAGCTTCAGACTAAGGTCCTAGGAACAAAATGGTAGCCTCAAATTTCTCAACCCAACCAGAGGAAATTCACCCCAATCATTATGCATTTCTTGCACAACACAACAACCCATTTAACATGTAAACACAAGCAATGATGGTTGTCATTTGAAGCTCCCATTGTGGCAAGTAATACTTCACAGGTATCAGAAACACTCAGTTAATGTGTCCATATTTCCCCCATTTCTAAGATGTTTTCTTTTCCTTACAGAAGTTGTAGCTGTTCAATATCAAACCAAACAATTGCATAAAAACTGCAGCACCAAGCTTTGCTAACTGAAACTGCTGGAGAGCACACACAGGAGAAAAGAATTTGACTGTGGTTGTTGAGTGAGCTAGAAGTCAAATGAGCTTAAATAAAACTAATGTTAACACATTCCTTAATTGAAATGATTAATTCTTAGCAGAAATAAATTAAGATCAGTCTGATCTTACTGTAAGCTAGTTGGTGACCCAGCCAGACTTTTGTGCAGATTGGGGTTTTGACTGTGCCTGTTCCGACTGCGAACAGATGAAAACATTGTGTTGCAACCTGGGACTTTGCATTTGTGGAGCTGGCGGAGATGCACAGTTTTGTAATGAGCCCTGAAAGTTCCTTTATTACTGTATGTTTTTTGACATATATGACAAGTTATTGGCAAACTGGAAGGTAAATTTATAAAGTTTTGATGAGCTTTCTCAATTAAAGTACAGTCTTGGTAGAGTTCATCATTGGGCATTAGGCTGGGTCCTTCACAGCTTTCATCACTATCATCCAAGGGCATGGCACATATTTCACTTCCTCCATCAGAATCCCAAGAAGAATGAGCACTGCTCTCAGATTTAACGCTGGAAGTAGTGCTTAGATCCAGAACAGCTCCATCATGTAAAGGATCATATCCATAACTCTCAGAACAGGGTTCTGCAATTTTGCTCATTGGAAAAATGTAGCTGCCTGTTCTGTTCATTCCTTTGAAGATTACAGAAGTATGTCCAACATGTTGTTTTAAAGAGACATCTTGGCAAAACTCCTTAGCCATGTCTTTCAAGAGGTATGTTGCATTGAAATGGTTGTTGAATTCCAGTGTATCTTTAGTCAGAAGCTTATGATGAAGATTTAGGTTTGAACTATGTCTAGAAGAACAAAGATAAGCTTAGCAAGAAAGTGTTGCACCTCATTTAACAGCTGTTTCATAATGATCATAAACAAAGAAAAGGAAAATCAGTATTTAGTAGCACGTATGAATTGTGTACTTCAGATTTGACCAATTGCCACACTGGGAGTGCACATGGACAATTTACATGTGTGACTAAGTTTCTGAACTTGCTCACACTGGCAGATACCAGGTTCTATGCAATAACTCTACAGCAATCAATGTTTCAGATTCTCTCCTGCATTGGGGATACCTGTCTGCTCTGCTAGGTCTAGTGTTAAGCCTAAAAGAGATGGAGGACAGACTAAAAACCTGTAAACTGAACTGAGATCAGAGAATGGACTGAGGTGAGTAAGAAACAAGATTCTTTTCCAATGGACAAAGCAGGAAAGGATTGACACCTGAGTCTGCAAAAAATGTTGATGATCTCAAGTACTGTAACCATGTCTAGGATGCAGTTGTACATATAAGTACAGAGCCTTTTCTTGACAGGAGTTTCCTTGAAAAAGGAAAACTGAATTATATGCAACTTGCAGTTTTCAAATGGGCATCTCTGGGTTCAGTTTAAAACCATCAAAACATACAGAATCACTGCTTCTCATTGAATACTATCAATCACTCACTGGGAACTTACAGCCCCTGTCTAGAAGGCTGAGTTTATTGTAATACTGGCAAAACATCTGTCTTTCTCCTTGCCATCATGGTTTAATCAGAACCATGAATTGTTCAAAAAGGCACAGAAATATTTAGCACTTGTAGTCACACTACTTTATGTTAATGTCTATAAACTTCTGCAAAGTTGTTCCAAATAATTATTGTTTTGTACAAAGCTTATGAAATTTCTTCTGAGCTCATTTGCCTTTTTTTTTGTTTTAACCCATCTTCCAAAAGCACCTATGTTAAAACTTATCTCAACATATTGGTGTGGGAAGGAATTTGTGGCATGTGAATGCAAATCTTACTGCTGGCCTTCTTTCCTGTGGCCCGTATCGCAATTACAGTGGAGAGGAATTCACATCTGGGAAGATGCAGGCAGCAGGGTATGAAGCCCTGCCAACAGCAGATGAATCTGTGCATCTCACATGCAGCGGCCAGTCCTCAGAGACCAGCTCATCCTCTCTCTGGATTGCATCAGCTGGCTCCAGCACTCCTAGCAGATTACAGACAATCTAAACCTCTTGTCACACTGAACTACTATCCAGGCACGCTTCCTGCAGCCAAAAGCTGCTCTAACACTGCTACAGACTTGGAAAACTTGTAACACTTTGTTGCACTTGAATAGGGTTTTTTTACCACTTCAGATACATTACTGATGGTCAACAATAAAGCTTCAGCTCTCATTTCTCAGTTTACGTGCATATTAGGCTGAAATAAAATGAATTACAGCAATACAGTACTGAAATGAATGAACATTAAACTGAATCAAGCTCATGCTTTAGTTTAGAAATTAGTATTCAATCTCATAGAAATTCACTACTGATGTGGATACACGCCAGATAGTGTTAGTTCGACTACCACTGTATAATGTTAATTTTGGGCTGACAAAGACTAATCTTGCTTTTCTTAGAGGCTTTTTCTCACCAGTCTGTTCCAAGTCGTTGCGTAAAGAAAGGGCAATGGCAAGTGAAGATTTCCTGAACTGACTTAATTGCTTTTTCATTCAAAAACTGTATACATCAAATACACATGAAAGTACATATTAAACATATAAGTCCACACATGCATCTACTGGAAAATTGCTGAATTCATACCCTTATGGCTTTCCCTTTATGTACTCAAGTATTCTTTCAACTACTGCAGTCTTTATCACTTATGAAATTTTCATGGCTTTATTTAATACCTTGTAGTCTAGTGGAAAGAAAATGTTTCTTTCAATGGATTTTCATTTCAAGAACGTTCTGATAAGTTATCATACCTGTTATACGAGGATACACAGAAAATATTTGTAGGCTCCATTCCTCAAACACTCATTTTAATTTCAAATTAGGCTCCATTGTGATGGTAAAATAAATACAATTTTGTTTATAATTTTCTTACCTGTCTCGACTTCTACGAGAAGGGAAAGCAGCATTACAGCCCTCAACTGTGCAAATATGCATTTCTTTGAGATGAACATTTTTGAAATGCATTTTTACACTGTAAGGGTTTTTAAAAGTCTTCTTACAGATGTCGCAATGAAAGCGGCTTTCTTCCTTCTGAATCCCTAGTGCATGTTGACTGACATGATCCATATCTTTAGAGTCTTCAAAACAAGGAATGGCAGCACCCCTGTTTGACAAAGTGCTGAAAAAGCCCCCGGTCAGCAAGTGGTGTTGCAATTCAGGGCAGTCATTTTTAGGAATCCTGTGCTTTGACTGCTCTTTAATATACATGGGGGGTTCAGTCATCGGTTTTATAACATCACTGTGGTGGTGTTTTGGATCTTCATATATAATCTCATGGGAAACTATTTTTAATGGTTGGTTTTCTTCTGGTTTAACCTCTTTCTCACAGTGTTGCAATTCATTCTCAGAGATATCCTCGATGTATTTGTTATTTGGCGCAAAGACAGATTCAAAATACTTTGGGCCCTCTACCCCAGAGAGAGATTTCCATGAATTACCTGAATGGGGGTGCTTTTCCACCCTGTCGGTCACCCGCTTCTCTATCTTATGCTCACAGGTCTCAAGCTCTCCATCGCTTACCCCATGCAGACGTGAATCATCCTCAGAACTGGCAACATCGCTACATTCATTGGGTGTCTCAACAGCTTCTTTCTCTATCTTAATGGGCATACTCGACTTACGAGATTTCTTCTTGGGGAGCGTGTCAAATGGCAATTCATTGGAAACAAGCTGCTCTGGTATGGAGGAAGAAACAAGAGGCAGAGAAGGAAGAGTACCCGGAGTATTGGCAAGCTCAGCTGGTGTGACTGGACTACGGTAAAAAGGAAGGACAGGCTGTACTGTCTTCAGGTTTGGAAAGAGGACACCATTATGTCCAACACTGGAAAATCCAGCCTGGCCTTTTGAATCTGTACAAGAGCTGGCATAGCTGGAAATAGTTCTGCTATCTGGACTTAAAATTGTGAATTCTGTCCTTTTACTATCTCCAGGTCCAGCAATGGTCAAACCATTTCTTAGATCTTTATCCCTGTTATTTCTGTTCATTGGCATATGGAGTCTGGGGTTAGGATTTGCACTATGACGATTTCGGCTACGCAATGAGCTGAACACCATATTGCAGCCCTCAATGGTGCATTTGTGCTTTATCTTCAGATGAACAGCATTGTAATGTATTTTCAAAGTACCTTTGTCATAAAATGTTTTCTCACATGCAGTGCAGAAGACACGCCCTTTCCTTGGTCCAGCATTTTTTTCAACAGATTTCATTTTATTTTCTGGAGATAGTGCTGTCATTTCAAGCTTGGCTGCTGCATTATGTGAACTGGAATCACTTAAAAGGGCATCATCTTCTGTTTTAGTGGCATCTGGACCATTTATGCTCCTCTCATTTTCAACTTGAAATGGTGCAGAACTAGAAGTTAGGAAACTGCTTTCAGAAAATGGTATCTGAAGATCTTGTTTGGTTTCGTTGCTATGGTCTTGACCTTGCTCTATCAAATGTCTTTCTGGTGGTGAACCTATCAAAGGTGGAGGCACTGGACTGAAAAACTGAAACGGCAGCATGAAAGCCATGTTATTTACAATATTCTCAAAGGGATGAATGTTGGTGGGACTCATTTTATCCAAGGAAGCAGAAAAATTAGGACTGTGTGGGTTGCAGCTCTCAATGAATGCCCTAATATCCAAATTGGCAGTTGGTGGTGGTATTATGATCGACTGCCCTTCTTTCTCTTGAATTGCCATTAACTCTACAATGGACTTAGTTTCTCCAAAGCGAAGAAACTGTTGCAAAGTAGCCAGTTCTTCTTCAGTGGTCATTATACTCCAGTGATCCAGCACTTTTCCTGAAGCATCCTAAAGCCAAAAATATTTAAATGAGTTAGACATTAGTTAAGGCAAAAAAAGAACACCTCCCCTCAAATCTCATTTTTTTCAGGGACTAAAATTTCTTCTCTAGCAAAAAATTAAAACCATTCCATGTAATAATATTAATTCTGTGAAAATTTCTTCCCAATTTTACCACATTGGTGGTATTATTTCTTCCTGAACTGACAGTAATACTTTCCAATAAACTATTTTTTTCCACAATAATTAAGACGCGTTATTTGAATAACAGATAGTATCCTGTAAGCACAGATAGCAGAGATGGAGCAATCAGACCAAGATTTAGCTCCTCATTTAAGTCAAGTATTCTTTCATTGCAAGTTTAATAATCTTCCAAGCAACTAAGATCAGAGAACAAATGAACCTATATTGATCTATTGCCAGTTTTCACAGAGCACAGCTGTAATTACACTAGTGTTGGAGTTCTTTCAAACTCTAGCTATGCCTAACTTTTCCCAATAACTACAATAAATATTTTATCACAGAACATGTATTTGATGGCCTACTGAGATTTTTCACAGTGCATGTAAGAGTTTCTAAGATGATGAAGAACGTAACATTATAAATTTTTCATGTGATAGAGGTTCAAGGTAATTGATTCCATATTTTTAATCCTAACACTAAAAAGCAAGATTATCAAGACCATTAAATATTGATTCATGTCATAATGTAAGATCATAATGTTACTTTACATAAAAGGTAACGTCCACAGCAGCAAGGACTAACATCAGTGTAAGCACATAGGGCCAAATACACTCTGGCTGCAGCTCCAGTAAGGTCGGTAGCACTACTAGAGATGAATACTGTCCCTGGTGTTTTAAATAATGGTAAGTTTATTTCTTGATGTATTATTCTGCTGTATAAAAGCAAACTCACTGTTTAAAATATACTGGAACAAACTCCAAAGCCTTTACTTTAATACATTACCAGTAACTTGATTTTTATTTTTGCTTACCTTTGTTGTTAGATTTGAGCAAGTAGAAAGATTTCAATTAAGTCCAACTAAAAAAGAGAGCAATGACCAGAAATCTGCTCTTTCTCTTCTGGCATTAAGCTCGTACAGGTCTATTACTGCCTTACATATGCACCACACTGTTAACACATTGTGAATCACTAAGTGATTAAGCTAGAAAACTACTTAACTGTCGTATTTCTATTTTAAAAGCCCCTCTAAATACCTGTAGCACATATCCACGTATATAATCCTGCAGTGTCCAGTCCAGAGCATGGAGAATCTGTATCACCTCTTCCTGCTTCAGAACACTGAAAAGCCGATCGAGCAGAATCTTAAGGCGCACAGGAATGGCTTGGGTTCCGTACAACATGAGGCTGCTGATATCAAAGACAACATTGGACTGAACTATTTCTACTTGGCTTGATGGGTAGAGGTTTGGAATCCGTAGTTTGCTCAGGGCTGAAAATAAAAATCACAAAATGTAAATAAACTTGAGTCCTGAAAAAGAGAAAATAGAACACAACTAATATTGGGGTGGGGGCTGAGGAGTGACATGAAAAGTATATAATAGTTATGAGGATCCTAAATGGTTTTCTATAGATTGTAAAAACAAATATTACCATGTGCTACCCATCCATGCCGGCACTGGTCACATTGTCGCTGATTTATTTTCCCAGGTTTGAAGCACTGACAACTACAGTTCACGAGAGTGCACCGGATAGCCTGGAGATCAATGGAAAGCATGATAGGTAATATATAAGCACTGTTCAGAGTGTGCACATGATACATCTACAGTACCCCCATAAAATCCACATGAAGACAGAGTTAACATACCAGCACAGACCTATCAATGTGCAATATAAGTAATCCAGGCAAAGCCTGAGTTATACAAGGCTACCTCCACCTGGAAAAGTCAAGTCATCAGCAGAAACACTACAGTAATATGGAAGCAGAACATTTAACAATATGCACAGCAACACTTCTGTGGATTTATTTAGGCTGAAGCACCTTCATAATAATTATTTATAAATTATTAATTCATCTAAGCTATGATACTCATGTATGATCACTTTCTCAGGAAGGTTTGAAAACAAAGATGTACAGATGAAAAGACCCCTCTCTTGCAGTTTTTCTGGAACTCCACACTGCAATATAGCACTTTCTAATGAGCAATGCATCAGCTCTGCACAGATGCCATGCCCTACACTCCCGGAATTCACAAGGAATATTTGCATTTTGTCAAAGACACAGGAGTTCACTAATGCTCCTCAGTAACAAAATTCACCAAAAAGTACTCCAACTCTTCAAAGACTAAACAAGCACATTTTGTTGGGGAAATGCATACAGAGAGCAAACAGTTGCACAGTTCAATTTGTACGTCACTTTATTCTCACCAAGGTCATCTATAATGCAAATCAAATTAGTATTCAGATGTCCCTAATCAATGGGGTGATACAAACTTGCTTCCTGGAATACATTTCTTCTGTATGAGCCCATCTGCTGGAGAAGGCAAACAGACAACTTGGAGGTCCTAGTTAAAGCTCCAGAGGGATTTGCTACAGAGCAAAGCTTTTGCAGGATTCTGCACTGCTTGGATCTGGCACTGAGAATAGTTCCTGCAGAAACAGAATATTTACTGAGGGAGGGAAAGCAAAGAAACTGATTTGCAGAAAGTCCTCACTGAAATAATAAAGAAAGAGATAGATCATGCAATTATGAAATGTCTGCATTTTTTTGCTTTTAAATTAATGTTCCCTCTCCTAAGGTTTCATGCAAAATTGAGACATCCACTCCTCAAAATACCCATAGGAAATTAAGATAAGATTTGAAGAAAAAAGGAAACGTGGCATTCCCACACTGGTACTTTAGAAAACATACAAGGAAGCCTGATTGTCCAAAAACTTGCTAAGAAAGATGGATGCAAGAAACATTTAAACTCAAAAGTACATGGTAGAAAGTTAATTTCACTAAGATTTGCAATGGGCATCTCTTCAGACTTGAAGAATCTGTCTGAGTCAGGGCAGAAGAGGACACTGCATACAAAAGGTTACCATAAACAAGCATGTTCTGACATTTGGATGTCTAGTGCTTCACAGTAATGGATTTGGAGTGAGATTGTTAAAATCTCAGTATCTGGCTTACCCAGGAGTTACCTTATGTGCACATCTCCAAACTGCAGCAACTTGATGCTGGGATTTGCCTGCATTTGAAGAATTGGAACAAGTGGCAACAGGGCTCTTGAAATCTCTGAACGACTTTAATCTTTTAAAGAAGTCATTGTGTTCAAAAATCCTGTGTTCTTGAGAAAAGCACTGTGGTCCCCATAAAGTCATAAAATACACATCAATACTCTATGCAGTGTCAATTGCTTCATTTTAATGGAGGATATATTTTCACTTAGATGCTAAAATACTTCCCTGTAACAGTAAAAAGCCATAAATTTCTTATGGAAAGGTTGGGGGAAGAAAAGGTGTAGCTGACTGCAGATTCATTTCTACCACAAGATATCAAACCATAATGCAGTTTGAGTCTTCTGCTTCTCTGCATACATAATATTCTGTGACTTGCCTGGACTGAAGCCCTTCCACAGACAACCCTGCTAGGTTCAGTAAAGTACAGTGCATTCCATAAATGCATCTTTTACAATCCCGTCAGACAAAATTACAAAAGGGTACTTCCTTTTTCTGCAAGAAGTAACAGAAATCTGCACAATGAAAAAAGCTGTCATGATGATAAGTTAATTGAGATTCTGAAATATTTTTCATTCCTTTTCCTTTGCACATGTTCCACAAACCACTGACCTTTAAAACCACTTTTTCTATTTAATTTGTGTACTTGGACACTACACCAAATTTTGCATTTCATAGCTTTTTGTAAGAGCCTTCTTCTGTACGGTACATGTGTTTATTTTGCTTTCCTGTGTGTGTGTAAAAGACTGCACATGCCAAAACAGGAACAAGTAAAAGGAGGGCATTTTGTTTTATATATATGAAAGCAGCTGTTACAAAGAGAGTGGAGTTCCTCCTCTACTCTAAATATTGAACTGAACCTCTCTCAAGTCACATTCTTGCTTCTGGAAGCTAGAAGGAGTTAGCTTGCATCCTGCTAACACATCAAAGGTGCACCCTCAAATTGAGGATCTGTTGCTGACTTAAAAACTTACTTGAAAGAACCCCTAAGAAGAAACAATGTGATTTTTCAGGTTTTTAGAATTTCCCTTTGTGTGTGTCACAGTCTGTGTCTCCTAAAGCTTTTCTAGCAACATTTATAAGAACATAGTCATAAGAAATATATAACAGAGAAAAATTAACTTCTGAAATAATCAGTGAATCACAAGTTTAAATTGTCACTGTTCAGCTTAAAAAGGTATTTGTAAAAGATGTACTTTGATTATCTCTCAAATTAACATGTATCAGACTTTAATGAAAATAAATTTAGCAAAATTTCATGAAAATAACACCCTTGTCTTTTGCCCGTTAATCCTACTATCCTTAATACGCCTATTCTAAGGTACTGTAATTATATCAAGTCTTTTAATAAGCTTTATTTTCCCAACAAGTGGAATGTACACACAATTTCATTCTGCAGAACAAAGGGATAACTTTCTGTGTTGCACAGATGCAAAGCTTGAAAATTATAATTAAAGGATTGGAAATGTAGAGGGAAATTACAGTGGAAATTTCTTTAAGTACAATTCTTTCATTCACATCATTATTTAATTTCATTTTCTAGAAACAGAAGGCAGACGGTCTGAAAAACTAAATCTTATGCTATCATCAAGGATCTTGGTTTTGCTTTCCAGCCACTCTCTCCTTCACAAATGCATCTTTCCTAATCCATTATCAGTCCCACTTTCTTAATTCTTTTAAAAAATAGAGTTGAAAAGACCGATCAAAATGTTCTGTGGTTTTACCAGCATGACCGTGGGAATCTGAATGCTGAACTTGAAATAAAAATGATTCCTCATTACAAGACAGACATTAACCATTAAACTGGTCACTGAAAAACTTCTAACTACTAATCACTGAATCTTAACATCTGCTGCCTGAAACTCACGCCTGTTCACATCCTTTTTTTGCCAGATATTGATGTGGCTTCAATTATGCTTCAAAAGTTACTGAATGTTTCTTTGCAACCCACTCACATCCCTCACAGCTAAGGAAAAGCCCAGGCTAATAGCACATACTCATGCTGATTCTGGATATATAATCATTTCACAGAGCAAGTTTGAGGAAGTCTCCTGAGACCTATGCTCACTTGCAACATACAACAGGTTTAAGAAAAAAGCAGCAAGACAAGAAGGGCACTATAAGTGTATCCAATCTCATTCAGTGTTAAGTGGGTTCTGGTTTGACAGCACTTTGGATTCGGCAATAAATTAAGAAGCAAGGAAATACTGAAGACCTTGTCAGGACCGAGTTGGAGATATCTGCTCATGCTGGAAAGCTGCTCTGGGTCTCTGCATGCAGAGGCTGCAAGTGCAGACAGCAGTAACATGGAAGAGCAAGTCCTAGATTACCCTGATGCTATTTAACAACAGAAATACACAGGTCAGCATCCTCACTTCCTGGCATTTAAGAAAAACCCTTGGTTTTTTTGCACAAAGTTTCTCCCCACTTTAAAAACTGCTGCTTTTTTTTCCAAGATACTGCCATCATATGAAGAGCTTGAGAGCTTCTCTGCTCTGTTATGAAGATTACTGACAAAATGGTGTCATTGATGCTAGGTTACAGGAATATATTTTGCAGGCACGGTTAAGAGATTTCTATCGGTTTAAAAGGCAAGACTGAAGATGGAATAGGAGTTACATGAAACAAATACATGAGAGAAACTTTCATTAGATGAGCCATAGCAGATACCACTTTCATTGCCCTCTCTTGAGGGTTTCTAGCAACAAGTCATATCTCCTATGGCCATCTCATCATCACCAGTGGTAATCCCACTGAATATATGTAACCCACCATGGTATGTGCTCTGGTGAGCACTAATCCTGCAGGAAAGAAGTGGGACATATTCCATATTTGCAGAATAGACCCACAGTGACTCCACAGTAATACTTGTGGAGGAAGAGGAATGATTTACAGTGAGGGAAGAAAAAAAAATTAAACATGGGACATAGGTTATTTGGGAGTATCTTCTTGCTTGCTCCTTGTAAAATATTTGTAAGGCAAGTAAAGGGATAGAAACTTTACCATCTCTTAAATTAAAAGTACAGCCACAGCCAACTCAAAGGCCAAATCCAAACCTGTGTTCTCCTTTCACAGAGGACAGTAACTATAAATGAGTGTGAAGTTGCCCTTCTGGTCCCTTTTTTCTTTCCTGTTTTCATTATGATCCACCAGGTTTCTTGTGTTTGTAGAGTTGGAATAAGTCCCTTTTTCCTTACTGAGTTACATTTGATTACTTTTCTGTTTGAATCCTTTGCACAACCACTGAAAGCAGAGACAAATCAAAAACCCCTTATCATAAGCATCTCTCTCAGTGTCATCCTTTTTTGACATGACACAATAAGCTAAGTTTTGCTTTACCCATTGTTTGTCAGGCAACTTCTTCCACTTTACCTTGGGATATATTCTGCTGATAAATAACACTGTCTGTCAGTTTTGTCATGATTTAAAACAAGTTCTCAATTTACATTTTGTTCACCTTACTTTCACTCTATCACAATCCAGCTTACCCATATTAGACGAATATCTGGGTTTTTATTCATCTCACATGTATTTGTATCCTCTCTGTCCACTCTAAAGTGCACATTTAGCCCTGTCTGTTCTTTCTGAAGGCAGACTTCAGTTTTTGATACACTGTTGAGCTCTCTGTAGTGTACTGGAGCTAAAATATATGCCAGCATGTTCCATGTACAATCACAAAATGTGCTGGGTTGCCCTAGCTGAGCTGCTCTGTTGTTGAAGACATAGCCCAACAATTAGGTATGAAATGCATGTTAATATTAAGTATGTTAGATTTAGCACCTTGTACCTCTAATTGTTTCTTGAAAATTTCAATGTACTCCTACCTTAGTAAGGCTCTGAATCCCATCTGCCTGTGGAGACCATTAGCTGGGTCCCTGCAGCATCTTCAAGGAAAAGCTCTGGGCCACTTTCTTCTCCCTGACATGCTCACTTCAAAGAGGTAACAAGATGTCTGGAGAATGGACAGAATATAGAAGCCCTTTGCTGCCTGTAAGTGGAGCTGGGAGGACACACTGGGAATGGGAAAAGGGAGGAACAGCACACTGCAGCACACTGATGTGCACAGGTCTGACAGCAAGGCACAACTGAGAGTTACTCTGCACAAAGACTTGGCCCATGCTACAACTTGCACGTGTTCAGCTCAGCATTGTGATGGTTCCTTTTGTCACGTGCTTAAGGTCCTGGAAAGTTCCCCACCACTACAGCACAGAAACACTGCCTGCCTTTCACAGTCTGAGCCCCCAAACCAAAGGGATTTCCATTCAAGTACATATCTACCTAATCCACTACACTTGGTTGCTGCAAGTTCTATTATTTCTATACTAAAGTTTAGAAATATTTAGAATAAATAATTACACAAAATAATTAAAATAAGAATAATGTCATTATAAGTTTTCTAATTATATTGGACTGAATGCACATATTTCCACAGTCTTCTATCAAAAAACCTGTTTCTTACAATGTAACAGTTGCTATTAATAGTTATTTAACAAACATCAGTAACAATAAATAACTTTCCTAAAAAGCAAACCAGCTTTGTAGCTTGTTGTATCCAGATATCTTATGATATCTGATATGATATCTTCTGTATTTTGAGCATCTAATTAAGTAGAGAAAAGCTGTACACAGATGTGACAGAGTAAACAGTTGACCAAATAGCTCCGACCTTCTCCACTGAGACTCATTAAAAAGGCCAATCTGAAACGATTTATATGAAAAACTTCTTATTAGTAAAATTTAGAAAAATTTTTGTCTCCTGCTTGAGAGACCGATTAGGAGACAGATGGGAAAGGTGGAGTTGGGCCACAATTTGCTTTTTACAGTGCCACTAAACACAAAGTTACACTCACAGCTCAGTTCCTAAACTGATGATGGCTCCTCAGTAATCGGGCTGGTTTTCATTCACACCAACCATCTACTCCTACTAAGCTTAGGAGGTGCAAGAACCTTTGAAAAGTCCAGACAAAAAGCTTTTGTTTCAGAAGCCAACTGTGGATTTAGAAATTGAACTTAACACCTATTCTACTGCAAATTTTGGCTGGTGCAGCTACCACTCAACTCCCACTTACCTCTGTTCTGTGGGAGAACTGTGTTATGATTTTTCTCCTAGAAGTACACAAAGGCCACAAGTTGAATACATTTTCTAGATAAGATGATGGAATACAACCCATTAATTATCTGGATCCTTATATATCTATATCCATACTGCTTATTTGGGGTCAGATACCGAAACCTGACCTCCTTTTAAACATCCACAGCCTAAGAATACACATAATCAGGATATTTACAACCCAGAGCCTGCAGCAAGTTGCATTATTCCATTACCCCATCCCTCAGTGGGGCTGAACAAAACAAATTTTGGCCTAGAATTTGACCAACTCTCTCTCGTAGGGGCAACTGAGCACCTTGAGTTGAGACCATTTAATTGTCCTTGTAATAACTGACTAAAATGTCCTCAAAACCAGACAAAAACGTGAGAAGAGTAGATACGCTCAGTAAGATAGAAGTGAAATTAGGTAATATCTTCACAGGATGGCACCACTCTGTCAGACCAACTTTTCTTGTGGGTTTAAAAGACAGTCCCCATGTCACCACTTCATTAAAAAGTTTTTCTGCATGAGAAGAGGCCTAGGAGTGAGGAGCTGAGACAAGAGACTGAGCCAAACACAGCCTCACAACCCAGAGCCGGTTGGGGCCGCATGGCAGCTCTGGTGGCCGAGGGAGAGGAGCTCGGGGCAGTCTCGGGCACTGCAGCGGGCGAGGAAGCACAAGGAGCTGTTTCTGAGAAAGGCAGCCACGCTGCAAGGCCGAACTTTAATCACAGCATAACTTGTGGGATGAAAATCTCTCCTCATGCATGTCACTTACCCTACAGGGCCCCTTAAGGCAACTCTTGTTAATGGCACTGTCAAAATAATTATAAAGAGAGAAGAATGTGTGTGTGTGTGTGTGTGTGTGAGCACACACACTCGAGTGCTACTCTAAACAAAAAGCACTGGACAGTAAAACTTCATTTTGCCATTCAGCAGCGTGGCTGTAGATAGATTGGCTTAGGCTGCAATTAATCTCACTTGTTAACAACAGGTAAGTGCTGACAGACAGCTCGGTCCACCTCGGGGACATAGGCAGAACCTCTTTCACAGTTTGGTTTGGAAATGAAAACAAGAAATACAAATTGAGGAAGGAAAAACATCACGTTATCATTATCTCAGAGTTACTTACTTTTGATTCTGAAACAGACTGCGGTGCTACAGTTCCCACAGCATAACTGCCCTAGCCTGCATAGGTCAGAAACATTTTCCTGGTATTAAGCAGTCTATCTATCACAAGATATTAAAATAATGCCCCTTTTAAATAAATTTATAAGAAAAATCAGTCTTATTAGTGCATTTCAAATATGAGTAACAGACCGCTGCATATTGATGAGAAAAACTGGTCAGACTTTAGGGGTAAAGATAAGTCACTGGAGAGAAATGGTGTGAAATTTTATGCGATACAGGATTAGATGCTACTTAATCTAACAAATAAATTGTGCATATACTACTTATCCATGGTGACATGCTAAGCATGCTACACTAAATGCTGAAGCTACAGATCTAGCCATGAACTGAAGCTGAATTAAATATTTACCTCCAAGCCCTATGCCAGCAAGAAATAAGTGTTATTAATACAAATGCATAGGTATCAAAGAAATGAGGAATATTAGAATATATCAATTTCAAGGCCTTTAAAATATGTTTTTAACTCTTTACCTGTTTTATAAAATTGTGCATGCGTGCAATGTGGATCAGTTAATGTTTTAAAGACAATCCTAAATTTTTCAGCTCCTCGCACTGCTGCTTAAGTCTCAAAGCCATAAAATATACATGTTTAAAATCTCTGCCTTTCTTCTGTTATAGAGTGAAGAGATGGAGTGAAGAATGAAAGTGAAATAATAGCTCCCTGAAATATTTAGTGTTACACAATTGCATTTATTGCAATTTCATAAATTTTAAACCTAAACATTAAATTGTACACATATGTACACATACACATGACACTATCTATTGTACTACAGTTATGCAATATTTTACGCAACAGTGTAGCTCCATTGGTAATTTCACAATTTAAAACTCAGTATTCTTTTTTACTGAACACAGGTGAGGAAATTTTCACCTGCCTTTCAGACATCAGCTACTCTCAGATAAAAAAATACCTATTTCTCACTGATGATCTTCTATATTTGAAATTTGAAGTAAAATAATGGCATTTTTCTTTTTTCTTTTTCTTTTCCCTCTTTGTTTTAATTCTGTAATTGTTTTAAAGTGTGGAATGAAATATCATTCTTTGTACTAAAATGACTGAAGTCAGTTAAAAACTGCCGCTTTTCCTCATTCTCTCAATAATTTTTTTTTTTTGAGTCTGAATATGGAAATTTCAGTCTCTAGGATTTTCTAAATGACAGCAACAAAATAAAAAATAAAAACTAAAAAGACAGGCAATGACCACTTGCTGTAAAACTTAAATAAAAGCATCTGCCAGGACAAAACCTGCTGGCTTCCAGTACATAGGAAGTGTGAGAGTTCCTGCACCACTGAAGCCAGAAAGGACAGGAGATGACCCAGAGGGCAAACCCAGTTTTTCTTCCTTCCTTTTTGTGGATATTTTAAGGAATAATGAATTCAAGATCCGTACCTAAACTTCAGCTCAAATCGGCATGAGAAATGTTTAGTAAACACCAATTCATCCCAAAATGCTTTCAGAACACAGATCTGTAACAAAAGCTGTAATCCAAAATGAAACAAGAACATTTCTCGGAGATGTATTTAGCATCATTGTAATGAAGTCTTTATTACTACTAATAATTCACTGGCTTGTTGGATTCGAAATGGAATGACATGCTCAATATGTAGGAACAGATCCTTTCACAGCATCACGAACAGACACAGAAGCTGGAAGTCAAGACATTTGGTATCAAAAGGCCAAACCTTGCTGCAACCGCAGGAGGCAGGAGTTCAAGTAAAAGCCCATGAAGTGACCCAATATTTGTAATAATTTTTCCTATTCTGTAAAGATTCAGTTCTCCCGAATGTTTGCATATGTTTGCAGATACCATTATTCCTAGGGTTCTGAATAGGTTGTAGATGATTCAGTAGTTCAAAGAATAAACAGAAAAACTACTTTTAAGAAATCAATCAAGCAAAAATCCATATATATATTATGTATAACAAAAATGTATTTTCCATAAGATTAATTATTTTTTTATATGTTCACTTAGTGTTAAAAGTCTGATTAAGCTGCAAATGGCTCAAAATTCGAGCACTTAATTCAAACAGAATTGCACAATTATATTGATTATTAAAAAAAACCACTATCAGCACTATACACATAATGGTAAATAATCTAGTTGAATATCCAATACATTCTTCAAACATTCATATTTTTCCCTGTCCTGTAAAGGGAGCAATTAGAAAGGTATTCAGTGTATATTGTTCTAATCACTACAACAAAGCAAACCAACACACACTGTTGTTAGTAGTTAAAATAATGGTGGACCCACTTTCCCCCATGACCTGGAGTGGAGTGAGACTCCCCCACCTCTGACTCCTCCAGCACTGAGAGCTGAGGCACAATTTCACCGCTTTAAAACCAAAGGACAGAAACAGAGACTCTTGTCTAAAGTAACGCTTGCATATCTTACAACAAACTGCACTTATTTTCCAAAAGGATGTTAAAAATAGAAGCATATGATCTTTTCCCACCTAGAACTGTATCCTTACAATTAAAGACTATTAGCTGGCATCCCTTTTAACCGTCAAACTCAGACAGTGGCAGTTCTATAGCCACAAAGAGAAGCAGTAAATGAGAAGAACATGTTACTACACTGCATTTGAGAAAGTTTGGCTCCAAGCTATGCACTGATTAATATCAGATCTCCTTCTTTACTTGCCTCTTGACAATCTTGTCACATCTGGCTGACAAATCCTTACAAGCTTATCCAAACCAAGGCAGCCCAGATCATGCTCCGGGAGTAGCTTGAAGGAAGCGGCAACACCAGCCATGTGTACTGATGTGCCATCATGAAACTAATGAAGCTGACTTCACTTGCAGACTGCAGGAACACGAAGAAACACAACATGCCCCAAGGTTTTGCAACATAATGCAGAGTTAGCTCACCAAAAGATAAGACAAACAATCAGCTCCTGAGGTTCAAGAAGCCAAGTAGTTACATGAATTACAAAAATTTATATGGAATTGCCTGAACAGCAATCTCAACTAAATGAGCACAATAAAATCCAACTTCAGATCAGAAGTGAAAATTGACTGTTAAATGCCTTTCAAGCAATGGTTTGTTTTAAATTAAAACAAAACTAGTCTGTTTTATCTTCTCTCTCCCACATCCCCAAAATACAGGAATGTTGCCTAGCTCCTAGGTTATTCAAACTGAAAAATATCTAAAAAAGAAAAAAAACAAAAAGGAGAGAAAAAGAAAGAGGGGGGAAAAAATAGTGTCACTTTTTATCCGTAGGATTTTACAGAAGGATAAACCACAGCCTGTGTATATCAGTAGTTCTCCCCTGGGTTAGTGACCTGCCCTCTCCTCATTTTTAAACCAAGAATTCGTTACACAGAGGACTGGAAGTATTTGACCAATTAATAAACCAGAAAGTAAAATTCTGTATCTTAAAACACATCTAACAAAACCTCATTATGTATGAGCTGACAATTAAACCGTGTTTATTTTTCTATGTGATGAAAAAAATCCAAATAAATAAGTTAAATGCATCACAATACAAGACACTTAATTAGCACAATATATTTAAAAACCCAGACCCCCCCCATATACACACACAG
>VWYI01043635.1:58437-69892 GCA_013399455.1 Anthoscopus minutus | reverse complement strand
CCAAAATACAAACAGACTGATCCTAAGAAAAGAATTGCTGGCCTTATTTTCGTGGTGCTAAATAGTCAAAAATAAATTGTATATAAAGGGCATGCATTACACTCCACTTTAGTGGTAATTTCTAAAGAACTTCATAGTGAAATTACATTGTTGTCTGCTCTCTAGTTCATTTATACATCATGATAATGATAATGCATCTGGTTAAAGCACTTGACTCAAAACACATCTGAGTCACAAATCACAGATTTTACTGCTATTAATGTATATTGAGGACTTGTACAATTAAACATTGTCAAGTATTTATGATTTACGTGCTACTACTTCAATTGGAAAACAATTACACAAGTGATTGCTCTGCTTATTATAATCTGCCTGCAATTCTGCATTACTTACTGTAGAACAGGAAAGTCACACAGTTGTTTACAGTGCACAGCAGAAAGAAAAAACAGATTTTTTACAGAAACTAGTTTTTTACTTTTACAGTATCTTTTCATAATTAAGAAATGGAGAGCACAGCTCCCTACAGCTCTCATCTCCATTGTTCATTATCCAAAACAACACCATTGCAACATTTTTTATATCTCCACAGTGCATAGCCACAAGTAAAAGTTGCACAGTAAAAACATACATTCATATAGAACTGCAAAGAACTTTCCTTACCTCAGACATTCTTACTGTGCTTATGTTTCCAGAGCTATAAAACAGTTTCCCATTCCCTCAGTGAGTTGTACAAAGAAGTACTGGAAACACTCCTGCCTGTACAAGTACTAAGGCAGAAGAACCATCACACGCCTCTTTACTCTTGTCTGACTCTGAGCACCTCAAGGTCTGATGTATGCTCAGGCTGTGCACAGGGGAGTGAAATAAGATCCTCCCCCTTGGTGTTCTCCAGACCTACAGTACGAAGTTGTGTCTGCCTCTCACCTCTGCAGCCAGCTCTCACCTCGCTGCCCCGGAGTGCTGTGCTCCAGCGCGCTCCTCCAGTCGCAGGGCAGTCCCCTCACAGCTGGCTTGAAGAGGGCATGACACTCATCTTTCACAGAGATTTGATCAAAAGGAGTCACGGAGGCTTGAGGCGCTCCTAATGCAGTGCAAGGAGATTCTACCTCTGCTCTGGCAGCCTAAGTAATGCATTAAATCAATGCAGCTGACCTAGGGCCTATTACAATTTTTTTTTCTTCTTCTCAGAGTGTACAACTATCTGCAAATAAGCTATGAGGTAGTTATGAGTAAAATTACTTATTTTTAGTGTCAGTGTTGTTTTTCAAATTGCAGCTGCTGCACGTTTGTTTTTTTTTTTTTAAACATTTGCAGGTCTCAAAGGTTCAGTGAGTGGGGTGTGTGTATTTTTTAAAGTTAAAACATTTCCCCTTATCAACTGACTTTTGAGTTAGGGCTCAATTTTATTCCTTTTTATGAAGTTGAAGCTTCCTATTAACAGCAGTACAGGTCATAAAGACAGGAGAAGAATTACTTTCTAGTAATTGGGCCAAAATCTGGTTTTAGTTATTCAGGTGTTGGGTTGCATTCATGAGCTAGAGCAGGATTTTTGTCATAGTCCTTTCTCACCTATTAAAAAACCCGAAACAACCCCCCAGGACAAAACACTTCTCCTCTCCTTTTAACTCCTGTAGATAATTTCTTAGCACCCTCCTAACTCAGGAATACACTGTAGTAAACCAGAGAGAGACATGAACAAGTTGCGCTGAACTTGGAGGGAACTCCTGTAGGAACATACCAGGACAACATCTAATGATGTTGATGAATACCTGTAATCCCATAGGAAAGGCAGCAGGAAATAAGATTGCTGTAGGGAGAAGACAGCTAACATATTATTATTGTTAGTTTATTAGTTGTCTTCCACTAATCCTGTTTACTATTCACCTGATAAATGCACAAGGCTTAAGGAGAACCTAATTCACATTTAGCTAAATACTGGAGAATAGTTAATGTTAAGTGCATGGCAGTAATTGGAATCAGACCAGGATAGGGCCAACATGATCCCAGAATCTGGTCCTACAGAACATGAGAGGAAGCATATGTTTTCCTAAATCCTCAGATTTCTCCACTCTATACCTTACTTTGCCTGCTAAACTATTGAACAAGATGGAGAAACAGAGAGGGAGGGAGTTTCCTAGAATGGTCTGCCAGATCCTTCTGGCAGAAAGCACTCAAATGTGGCAAGAGTCAGCCACCAGTGTGACTTGGTCCATTCCCTACAGAGCACCACATGGAGGCTCCAGTGCCACCTCTGGGCCAGGCAAGATGCCCCAGGCACTTCTCTCTTAGGGACATAAAGCTGGATGCATGGATTATCACCAGCCTTGTAAACTGTGGGGAAAGTGCCCAAGAAGTCACAGCCAAAACCATGTTATTTGAACTGATTCTTAACAGCAATGTTTTAAAAGCATCTGCTCTGTGATGGGCACCAAATCTACCTGCTCTCTCAAGATGTTAACTCAAAGCCAAAGGCACACCTTGTTACTAAAATTGTATTTCCTTCTTAATGAAATAAGCAGTGATGTTAACTAAAAAGGACTCAACATGATTGAGAATTCTGCAACAAAGGTGAGACGAGTAGCTTAAGATTACATAAACTGCCAGAAGCTCTGAATTGACTTCAAAATGATAAGTGACTAAAACTTAGATGTGTGGAGAGCTGCTCTCCCCTCTAGCAAGTTCCCAAGAAAAACCTATTTACTAGCTATCTGCCATTTGCCTGGAAGATGATAATTCTTATTAAATGGGCTAACTATCCATAGCAAACTATGGGGCATCACCCTTGGCAGCACCACAGCAGGTGGTTTCTGNTATTAAATGGGCTAACTATCCATAGCAAACAATTTAAGACCGATTTACTGTTTTCTTAATTAATTATCTACTAACAGTCTTTTATTTTAAGCATTGTTTTCATTATTCAAGCTTTTTCAATGAATATTTAATGGAAGCATATTCATGCTCTTTTTAAATTGTTCACTATTTCTGATTAGTAATATTTCAGTGTTTTACTACCTGTGTGCCTTTTAGCAGAATCCAATGATCCCTAGCATAATGTGACATGTGCAAGGCATTGTTTTTATCTGCTGGTCAACTTCAAAAGGAGTACTGGTACATTAGCGGTGTTTTTTAGTAATTTCAGCTGATTCATAGCCCGAGCTTACTTGTACAGAGCAGTTACCAAGATGTATCTTAAGAATGACCAAAATGGAAAGTAGAGGGTGATTTCCTTAAATCTTCTTCCAGCTTCCTGGAAAACCAGCTTCTTGTGAGAAGAAACAGATGCTGGGACAGGACACCAGCCTTGAGACAGGTCCTGGCGTTGGGGCTCTGCTGCTGAATTGCTATTTGACCTCAGGCAAGTTACTTAAATTGATTTATATTTCCTTGCTTCTGAATTACTATTTTTTTTTTGTTTTAAATCTATGTAAATTGTAACTCTTTAAGGAAACTATAGCACCTGATTATGTTTTTCCCAGGGACAGTGCTGAGGGCAAAGGGAAAGGGTCCCCAGGTCTGAACTCCACGTATGTCATAACAAATACAGAAAATCACAGTGTAACAACACAGCCCATGGAAAGCAGCTTTCTCCTCCCACCTGCCCCAGCCTGCTCCTTCTTCTCCATGTCCCAGCCTGTGCGCTCAGAGCAACATGAACATAGTGGGATGTAGGGCAGATTGTAAAGTGCTAAAACTTAACCAAATGCAGGAGTATTCATGGTTTTGAAAAGAGTTCCAACACATGGAACTGACTATAAACAAAAAGCTGCTGCTCTTAACTGATTTTATTATCGAGGGTACTTTAAAAATGGATATTAACTGTAGGAAATCACTACAAACAAAACTGAGTCATACAGCACAAAGTGCAATACAATCCCCAAGAAAAGATTTCTCCCGATTCTTAAATTTCAATCATGACCTGAATTTTGGTGTTTGATTCAAAAAAATAATTCTAAAGAGAATATCAGCAAAACAACCAAGCACTGACTAAACACTGGGAGTAGGTTTGTTCTGCCACTGCGTTCTCTAGGCAAATAGGCATGTAAATTCTAAATTCCCCAACCACATGCTGCTGCCTCATGCTGTTCCTCCCAGAGTTTGCTGCACAATGGCCTTAACCTCCATGTCCTGCCTGCTTGGCCTAAATTCCATTCACATAATACACTACGTCCCTCTTACTTAAATCAGTGCTGGCAAAGATCTTAGCATTAATTTAATGCTTTGCTCACTTGCCTTGGAGAGTCATGTGGATTAAACATTTCTCAGAAGAAATGTGAAGCAATGGTCAGCCCCATGATTGTACCACTGGACTCCAGGTCACCTTTCAGGGAGAAAAGCCAACAGGAGTAGGAATTGCTGTCCAGGACTACAGGGACACAAGATTTTGGGGAAGTAGTCGGGGAAAGAAGAAACAGACTTTGAAAATGAGGAGAACTGATAATCTGTCAGCAAGACATAGAGAGCTGTGAGTTTCAAACAACTTACAAGTTCAATGTTTTTTAAAATCTAACAAACCCATGCACATGAAGATGAAAAGAGATTTAAACTTAGTGTGCTGCAGCACAGGTTTTGAGCACTAGTCAAACTACTAACAAATCTGCTCAAGGCATTAAGCACTTGATAAAATTTCCTAAGTGTGGAAGGACAGTTAGGGCAATCCAGTTCCCATAAGCAACAGAAAACTCAAATTTCTTGTTCAGTATTTCCACATAGGCTGATTTTGTAAGGTAGCCTAAGCTATAAAGTGTCCAAAACTGTTTTCTGGTAACAGTTTAACCACAGCTTAAATGTTTACCTCGTCTTGCTGCTTATATCCCCTTTAGGGTAATTAGACAAATTCAACCCAGCAAGATAAGTTTATTGAATACTCTCTGCATTTGCACCCCTGCTTCAGCACTGACTTTCATCTAACTGCTCATTGCATTACTTTTCTGTAGCCCAAAACAGTAGTGAAGTCAGTACAAAATGCTAGCATTTAAAATACTGTGTATGGCAAACCCAGAGACATATCACCAACACCAGCACCACTGACCCATTGCTGTGAAATGGTGCCTCTCCATTGGCTGCCACTAAGATCAAGAAACTTCATTTAACAATTAGGACTGGCATGGACAGTAAGTTTCTTTTTAACTCTTAGTAATGGTTGCTTTATGTCACAGTGTATCTGCCTCTGAAAAATTTGATTATGTAATGCTTTTGCATCTAATAAAGTTTGGTGGTTCTAAATTACAGCCATTTTCAAGGCAAATCTCTCACCATTATAGTAGCATATTTATACAATGTAGTGTAATTATGCATTGCACAGCAAAAGCTTTTTAGTATACTGGTGTTAAAGCATATAGCTTTAAACCATTAAACATAATAAACCAAACTACTTGGTTTGGCTTCTCTGAGCTAATCAGTACATTTGTTCATGTCATATCTTATTACTTACTAGAGATAGTCCTGCTGATGATCCTCCTACCATAGCCTTCTCCCATTTCCAATGATTTCTGTAGTTACATATTTTGATTTTCCAGTTTGGATTATTCACTCTTTTTGTAAATCTTTCTGAAGGTATCTTAGGATCACCAGAATTACACGCTGCCCCACTTGACCTACTGATATCATTAGCCTTGAAGTATAACTCCATTCCACTCTTTCACTTTCTAGTGTTTTACTTTCTTCCCTTTGATGCTGCTTTGCACTGAACAAAAGACATTTAGCAGACACTTGATGACAAACAAGTACAGCATTTTATCACTCCTAATGAAAGCATATTCCCACAGTGGTCAGTTCACCCAGTTCTGTCATAACTGGGCCTTTCTGTTGCTTCTGATTTCATTCTAGGACCTGAGAACATTTATAAAGTCTCCAAATTAGGTTTATTAGATCATTTTGGAGAGTCTGCACTAAAGGACTTTCTTGCTCTTTCCTCCCACTGCCCCTCACTCTGGGCTGAGAGAGAAAACTGGCTTAAACTATTTGTTCTGTTCTCTACCTTTCTAAATATTTTTACCTGCTGCGAAGCATGCAGCTTCTGTCCAAATAGACAGCAAAAGACTGCATCATTTTTCCATATACATGTACAAGATACCTATCCAGCTAGAGATAGAGCTATCAAGAGTGAGATGGGAATGCTGCAGCAAGAACAACACTCCAAAGGTTCCTGGCACCTCTGCCCATCTTTCTTTCAATGCTCAGTCTAGTTTGGGGTGGGTTTGCATGGAAGTGCTAGTAAAAAACAAGAAGTTGCAAAGCTGAATTCTTTGAGAGCTTCCCAAAGATGAGAAAGGTGTTAGCAACTGAAATGCAATTTTCTGATTTTATCTAATAACCAAACAGTAATGGGAGTTAAGTCTTTCACTGTCAGGGATTAAGGTGGGTGCTGTATTGGCCACACATGTCCCTTTTTGCACAAGTCTACCAACTGCCCTCTAATCTTGCAAGTCTTGTGAGGAGTTCAAAACATTTAATTGCTAACTCTGTTATTAAGGAATCTACCCTGTCAGACTGCAGCTCCTAACCATATTAAGTCTCTGAAAGAAAATCAGTTTTGATACTGATGTTTCTCAGAGGTGCAGCATTTAATCCTCAAATTACAACACAAGTTTTAACAAGCAGTTTCTGCCTGTCACCAAGATTTAGTATTGACAAATATTTCAAACCCCTTTCTAACACTAATGGTTTATCAAAAGAATACCAGTAATTTCAGTCAAACCATTCTGAAGAACCAGGCAGAAACACAATGGGGAGACAGACATGTTTATGCTATCTGATTGAAAGGGCTGAGACAGAATTCCAGAGACTTGGTGTTGTCATAAGAGGAACAGTCAGGAACCACAGTTGTGCCCTGAGGCCAAAGGGTGTGACACTGGGCCAGAGGTGTGTCAAAGTCAGAATAAAATGCCTGCCATAAAACTGGTAGCCACTCATATTCACATGGTTAAAGAAAGGAGAGTTGGCAATGTAACACCTGAAACAGTAATGTTCTTTGTTCTTTTTTTTCCCCAAAAATGATGAATTCTACCAATACAGGAGACCTTCCACCTATTCTGGGGATATTTGTATTTATTTTCACAGCCTCCAGACTCTTCCTTTTGGTTATGGCTTTGTTTTTTTTTATTTTCTCCTCTTTTTTCTGTCCTACTTGTTCTGTAATACCAGGTAGTGGTTTTTAACTGTTTAAACCATGGCATATAATAACTGATGAGTAACACAGCACTAATACCAGTGGTGGCAATTTTGTTTGTTTCATGGGAGTGTTAGAGTATTAGAGAGATGGCTAGGACATGTCTCAGTGTCAGACTGATAAAATGAAAGATGAATTTTCCCTGCCTACAGCTCTTGCCAAGTTTTAATCGTAAACATCAAACAAGTACAGGACACATTTTTCCCAGGCACTGAAATAAAAAGCAAAGTCTGTATTTTTTAAACAAATTTTGGATGAAGAATTATTGCAAAAAATTTTACTAGTTTATCTACTCTAGATTCTTTTGCAACCTCACCAGCTACAAATTGCTGATCAAACAGTTTGATTTAACAACCATACTTAAAATACTGTCACTTCTATGACAATCACTGCTTGTCACAGAGGCTTATTTACCAGGTCTCCCAACTCTGCTGAAGACTTTTCTTACAGCTTTATGCTTTAACCAAAACCTTAATTCTCAGTTCTCTTCCCATCTCCATACTCTTCTAATTGATTGGGAGAAAATTTCAGTTCCTATTTTACAGTGACATTTCCAAGAAAACTTCCTTGAAGACATTACCCATCCTCCATTAGTAGATTTCTTTAAAGCTGCCTCTTTTACTAACTTACTCCAGACATGTGCCTGTTCTTTTTTTGTCTAGAATGTGTTAAACTTCTGAAGTTTACCCAGGAGTGAAAGCAGAAGGCATAGCAATGTCCTGGAGTAGCATCTGACTACCCCCTCCAAGTGGGATAGCACATCGATACCAGGATGGTTTGCAGTGAGCTGTTTTTAATGGACAGCTCCCAGGTGACACCAGACAGTGCTGCAGCAGCAGCCGCAATATCATACATCCTTGATTGAACTTTGATTAATTTTCCAGACTTTCAGAGCCTGTGGCAAAAGGATCCACAGCGGTAGCCGCAGCCATTAACTCCATCTTTTGTGATTTCTCCTTCTTCATTATGTTTGGGTCATGATTGAACTTTGTTCCAAGTTAGTAGCTTTTGGCTATGGACAAGGGAGGTAAGACTTTAGAAATGGAGTGCAGAAGGAAAATATGTGAGAAACTTGCAGTGAAAGCTGCCTGGCTACTTGGTAGTAGCTTTGGATATACCTTGATGATGTGAGTGGAATTAACAAAAATGTTGGAACTCTGGCTAACACAAACTACCACTTTATGCAGTCACAGTCCAAATGTCATCCAACATTTGTGCTTAGCAGATGCTATTTTATTATGCTGAACAAACTCAAAGTTACTGTATTCACATATTGAATAAAACTACCATTCCTGATCAAAGTTATAACTCTGCAGAAGCACTTGTTAAAACGCATTAACAGTCTTAGTGGCCTCCAAAGGTTATTGACAGAGCTTGTTGCTAAATTGTGCAAACAACCATTTGCTATTGGTATGCTCAATAGGACAACTTCATACTGTACAGTCAATCTAGTGTCTGTTAGATTATCATATCCTAAAAACCAGCTTAGCAACAACTAGGACAAATCCTACTGCTACTGGGGGAAAAAAAAAAACTGACAATACTTAACATAAAATGCTACCCTGAGTTTTTCCAAAAGATCCTTCAGTGTTTTCATCATACTTCTGCCTCCTTCATTTTCAATTCTAAGATTACTTCACAAAAAGAAAAAGAGAAGGAAAATGAGAATTTTTACAGTTACTGTTCAAATCTACCGCTGTGATATATTTTCAGAATCACTTGTATCTAGTTTTACTGCTTACTGTTGGTATTTGCCAATGATAGTATATAGAAATTGTATGCAGAAGTGGCTATAGTGATCTATAGAAATTTTTGCCTGAACCTAGAAAAGCCCTTTCAAAGCTCCTTTCAAAGCATGAAAACTGAAAGTTACTGATGGGAAAAATATTAAACTATTAAGGGTAATTCAAAATCCACTATAAATCAAAGATATACATGATGTTTCCATAACATCTGACACAATGGGGCTTTGTCCCTACAAGAGGCCTCTGGGTATTCCTATGATATAAGCTATAATAGATTTGTTTCTGTGAAGCTTTGAGTTATTGTGGCACCCCCAATAGAGGCAGGGCCTGAAATAATTTAAAACCTGGAAATAAGAGAAACCTTTAAAAATAAAATACATACATATATACATACACACATATAGAAATAAATAACTTTGCCTTGCTTTAAGCTTTGTATTCATTGCCAAGAATAGCTGGCTGAGGAATTGGCATCTGCCGTGAGGTCTCATTTATTTTCCAATGCTGCCTTGCCCCATTGCCCAGGCAGCCTCCACAGTTCCTCTCCTCTCATCTCCTCACCACTTTGCCTTCCTCTGAACCCAGGATACTGAGCAGACTTCCAGCACAGAGCCCTTCTCTGCTTACAGGCTTTCCAGCCCTTTTCCTCCTTCTGCCAATCCTTGTCTCAGCTTTCTGACAGGAGACTCTATAGAAAAAACAGAACCTCTCCTACCTGGTATTTAGGCAGCATTAACAACAGACTTGCATACTAGAAATTATCAGCTTAAATGTGTTCAGACTGGAGCTGAACTGTCAGCTCAAGCTATATCTGTCTGGGTGATCTGGACACTAGACTTGGTTAAAGTGCCTGGGATGCCACAGACAGCTAGCAACTTTGGGAAGTAAATAACTTGTGGGAATGTTTGAATGTTGCAACAGAAAGAGGCAATTTGAGAAACACAAAGCTGATGTGAATTAAGTGTTGTATTGGCTACTGAGTCCCTTGAATTTTATCACTGATGCTTCTTTAAATGCACTTGAGCAAGTGCAAGCATATTTTAGGGTGAAACCAGAGCTGCCATGTTAATAACTTTAAAGCCCTGGACTGGTTACCTGGGCTTTCCCTCCATTAATATGGTGGTTTAAAATAATAGGGAAGTATGCATAGCATGAAAAGTGGAAAAGAAGAATAGTGCTTCAAGACCAACCACTTTTTAGCGCACATTTGGGAACTGCTTGGAGGAGTGCCAGGGCTAGAACAAGGTGCGAAATCATACAATTATAAGAAGGGTGGCAGGTGTAAAACAGAAGCCTCTTATGGAGCAGGGGTTTGGGGTAAAATATCTGCAGGAAGCTGACTGCCAGACCAACACAGAAGTGATTGAAGGAGGAGGCCTGGCAGGATTACCACAAGGAAGTAATGAGCCTTCAGGTATACTAAACACACACACGGTTTGTGTGACTTTTCACAAACCTCCTTTGCTCTTTCATGTTGTCCTAGTGTTAAAATAAACCATACAGTGGTGGTGAGAAGGAGCCTGGGGCTCCTAGAGAGAAGAGCTGAATGGTCACTGCTCTATAGGATGCAAAGGCTGCTACCCTGCAACAGCTCGTGCTGGAGCACCATGGGTTTAAAATGGCAGCCCAGAATTACTTTTCATGCCTTTTTCAATGGCTAGGACAGGTGTCCCCTCCTGCTGAGGGTGTCCACAAGCCGAAAGACTTTATCCTGCCTTTGCACAGAGACTTGTGTCGCTTTCTTGAAGGGAAGCAGGATCAAGCCCTCCAGCAGTAACTGTGAGACATTTTTATTAGTCTGGCCACATGCTTTGCTCCAAAGCCCCCAGCTTATCATAAATTTTTCTGCATTAAACTCTTCACCCAGATATGGCTCTAACATGAGCTCCTTGTCCAACAGATTATTAAGAGAATATTCTTTTTGAACTGTCTCTTCCACAAACAGGAGATGCAGCTGGCATCCAGCCTCTGACTTCTGATTAAAGGAGCACTAAAACGCCACAGACAAAAACCTGAAGAGGGAAGAAATACTAAATTGAGCTTGAGTATTTAGTGCTATCTTCTGAAATCCCTCATGCTGAAATGAGGCTGTGGTATTGTCAGCACAACCTCTATTTAAAAACTGTTGCAATTTCAAACAGAAATTAAATACTTAGTGTGATCTTTAATTTTCCCTATAGTAAAGAAAGACTGCTAAAGAGGCATCCTTTTACACTCTGAATACATTAAAATCCTTATTGCTATAAATCTGTTTAGTTCCTAGAAATACAATTTGCACCAGATCTGTAATAAACTCCATATATCTCTGACACCATTCTTTTCAAGTAATTTCAACATATTTTATTAAAAAAAAACCACTAATAAAACATCACAACCCTCACTGGATGCATTATCTCCCTTGATCAGCAGGGTAAGTTTGTGATTTACCCAAAATTATACAATGAACCTGGGACAGAGATAGCCTGTCATTCAGTCAGATTTCTGGCTTCATCCTCTTCCCAAGAACAGCACTTTTCCAGAGCTCCATTTCAGAGTGGCAGGT